>PKRV01000143.1:188080-372064 GCA_003709505.1 Hyphantria cunea | reverse complement strand
ATAGATGTTGTCTTATAAAAATCAATGAAATCAAACTGTTGTAGATTTGATCTCAACCTGTCTTGTTGCTCGTACATTTAATAATAGATCTGATATGATTTTCATCGACGGGTGTGCTCATTTTGCTACCCGTCTCACACCCTTCTTTACTTTGTTGCTATTTAAGCATGGTTTGGAGCATTTTGAACTTCTACCGTATATATAATACCATACCTTTGTGTAAAATTCGAAACGAATATTACATAAATACCTAGATACTACAAAACTATCCTGTAAAGCGAATGAATAGTAGAAACAATAGTGCATTCATAATTGTGTTAGAATCGCGCCATTTACTGTTTTTACCGGTAAAAAGTTTGTCGCCTCACTTGCGGCATTTGATTTTCGCATCAGGTTCTGCCGATTTCAACGTCAGGCTGCTCCATCGTTTACACGGCTAGCTAGATAGAAAGTTTTGTTGCTTGCGTGCGTAGTACCGTACTTTATAGTGTAATTTGGCTCCGTTGCTGCTGCGGTTGTGCTATGTCAGACTATTTTTTAAGAACTTGAGAAATTTCTTATGGTCGTCTATAAAGCCGCATATAGTCAATCAACTATTGTTAAGAGTTTGACGGAAGGTTTTCAGTGATTGCAAGAACGAGCTTTTTAGATCAGCTGTATTTGGTGTGTGATGTACTTCGTCTGCGATGATGATTATTGGGCAAGTTCGTGGTGGCATGCAGTTACCAGAATTAAAATGTTTTTTTTTCGATGAATAATGAGTAGACTGAGAAATATTTATATGATAATAAATGTGCATTGTGGCGCTCATAGCCCAGTTGCACTCGGTGATTAGAAACAATCATCGAGGGTAAGCAACGATGGCGCGGTCAGTACCTGGATGGGTGACCGCTGGTGGCATGTTACCATGAGCGTCTCCGTGATTCGGAGGTCACGTTAAGCAGTCGGTCCCGGTTGTTATCATACGATAACAGTCGTGAAGCTTAGTTGGAGGCCTTCGGGCGGCTTAAAAACATCCAACGGCAAGATTTACGTAGCCACAACGTATTCTTGCCAGTCCCCAACCCGCACTTGGCCAGCGTGGGGACGAATGGCCTTAACCCTCTCCTGAGAGGAGACCCAAGCCCAGCAGTGGGACATTATGGGTTGTTGTTTGTTTGTTTGTGCATTGGAATTATTGAAAAAGCTTTTGTTTAGATCTCTTTCAAGCGCAAGTATTTCGATAAACTCTAGCAAAGAAGTCTTTTGTTTTTACGAAGATTTTCTACATGTTATTATTTATCTAACTAAACAATAAATTTAACACCAGTTTTCACCATTTGTCTTCACCAGCCTCTATTGATAATTTGTTTATTTGAGGGAATAAGATTTGTAAATGAAAATAACATCATAAAAAACTAATGACACGTTACAAAATGTTTATGAGGGACATTTACATTTATCTTAATATTTCAGAACAATTTCATATGCTTTTTACCGTGGAATAAGGCATATGTAAATAAACACTAAAACATTAATCAATACATTATTTCTAAATCTAATTAGGCTTTAATTTCATTTTTCTAAAGTCGTAATATTTCGATATTTATACGCTTTATTTAAAAACAAATATTTATATTGTTTTGAATATCTACATCTACTGCCACAACTTAAACACAATAAGACATCCATATTTTAATTGTCTACTTAAATTACTATCAATCTAAAACTATCAGTACAACACTTTAATGTCGATTATAAATTGCCAATCGATAAGAAGTCATGCCTATTGATAATAATTGTTCTATTGTTTTATACTTACTAAACATCGTCTATACTTGTAAATACTAAGTTTGCAAAAGTATATTACCCGCGTACTTAGATAGGTTTTATTGCATCCGCAGTGGTTAACCAAAGACTTCGGTGGAAATTATAGATATTCTGATGTGGATATCAAACAAGCTTTATAAAATTACTTGAAGAAGGTAGCAAAAAGTCAGTACATAACTCATCGACGATCATTCATTGTAAAATATGTAACAGGTACAGTCACATTGCTTACAAACAACGCTCTTTTGCTGGCGGTTAATCGTGAGATCTTTCTTTATTCGGTAGAAATTATAAGCCTGAGTCTTAGCTTAATGTCTTCAGTTGACGATTTTTTTCAACCATACTATGTAACGATAGAGGCATTTGCATGCTACATGTATCAATATGATTTATTTGATTACAATAAGTAGGTTCGTCTCTGTCGAAGAAAAACAAATAGAAAAAGCTATTGTCTTTTTATCTTTAAAGCTCGTTCATATCTGCTAACTGCAGAAAACTGTTTGATAAAAAGAGGAGAAAATATACTGAAGTACGTAGTTGTATATACTTTACAGACATTAAAAAAGCCCTGCGTCTGGTTTTTCTATGTAGATATTTGATACTGCAGACATTATTTGTGTCTTCTTATCATACATTTATTTGTCTTATTCTCTTCTCACAAGCTGAAGTGTATTATTGCATTACTAACATGCAATTTGAATGTCTAAGTGTTAAGCATCTTATAATAAATATGAATTTATTCTAAAGGTATTCTATGCAATATACATACACTGTATAATGAAACACCACCTTTTCTTAGCGATGACTTTATTTTAAATTATAAGGTAGGTGAACAATCACACGCAATACTGTTGGTACAATTGCACTTCTCGACTGTCAAACGGTGAGTGCACGACCCAACCGAGAATTGTTGTAAAATCCAATAACATTTCTCTTGCTCCCACCCCAGAAATGACGATGTTACGTCACATCTGTCATTTCTGTGCGACAGCAAAAATACAATTATCTCTACCCTAATATTTTCTATACTGAATATTTAACATTAATAATTAAAACAATAAATAATATAATTAAATCAAAGCAATCACAACAATTGGTATACTTTTAAAAGTGAACCAAAGATATATAATACATATTATGTATTTGTGAAATGTTCAATTATGTATTTATTAACTTATCTACTTTAATCTATGTCATCATTATTGCTTCACGAACTTTAGTCTCTTCATTCGGCAGTACAGATGAGAACAACTGCCCTATCTTCGTTTTATCAACATGACGATGCTAAAGAAACACACGAAATAAATACGTATCAGAAAAGGACGTCGACTTTGACCTCGGTGGTTTTTAACTCGTAATCAACGCCATCCATTGTCTGTATCTCAGGTCATCTTCGGCCATGTTTTATTGTACCGTGGACAATATTGTCAATGCTTGTTAGGAAACCGGTAATATTGCTTTTATAATAGACTTCGTTAAGAAATGAAAAAAAAAATTAACATTCACAAACAACCGTGTTTACTGTCGAAATAAAATTGACTACTCTGTTTTAGTTGGTGATTTAGAACTTTATCGCGATACATTTTTTATAATAGTGTTAAAGAAATGTTAATCATAAAGACCAACTTCGAATTGTTGCCGAAATTCTCATCGTACGTACTTGTTACTGTAACTCTCAGCAGTTTTTTCTAAGATTATTGTTATCTAATATAAACGTTTTGTAAACAGAAAGGTAATACTTTAAAATAGTTTTCAAAATTCAGTCTCCAGTCTCACCTCTTACATGTTTTAAAATAAAATTAAAAGAATTATCGTGTATATAAGTTAATAGTACATATACACATAAAGTTCAAAATAAGTACAAACACATATAAAGTTCATCATTGCTTTGCAATATGTGTTGTAGTGAGTTGATTGTTAAAAATCAATGTAGGAGAGCCAATCGCTTAATGGTGTACCTTATTGTGCAAATATTTTGTCTTGTCCTACTGTCCTACACTGGGAAAGAGCACTGGTTCATCTTTATGATATATACATAGATTCCTTCAAGTAATACTTTTGCAGTAACATTTGGAGTGCTGCAGGCGAGTATACTAGGTGCCATCCTTTTCCTTATATACATGAACGACATACATCACGAACACATTTCATCAGCAAAACTCCTCTGTTACGCTGTTACTATGACGAGACTGTTGTTATATTTCACAGCCAAAATTCGGAGAGGGCCATAAGGCGAGTTGAAAGGCGAATGATCCAATTAAAGGGCTGGTTGGAGGAGATCCTGCATACTCTAAATGCTAGTAAGATAAACTACATCTGGTTCTACAAAAAAGAGGCTTCTCGACCTAAAAACCCTATCCAAGTTTACCTAAACTCCCACACACCACCTTTCTCCCTTTAATTGTGTAGCCCTCAAACGCACTAAAGGTTTTTTCTGGTTTTAAATATTTTGGAGTTACCTTGGATGAACACCTTACGTTTCAGCCTCACAAAAACTACTCTGCTGTTAGAGTTAGAAAACTGATTGGCTTCATGAGACTACTGAGAAACTCGGCCTACCGGAAAACCTTAAGTACAGTTTACTTCGTATTATGCCAATCAATTATAAGCTACTGTATCGGAATCTAGGGCTCCGCGGCTATTACTGTAGTAATTAGATTAGGAAGGGCTCAATGAACATTACTAAAGACGGTGTTAAAGAAACCCTACCGTTTATCCCACCAACGATTTGTACGTCGAAGCAAAGGTACTGCGGGTGAGGCAATCACTCATTTTCAATGCATGCAATATCACATATAAAACAATCAGACACTCTCTACTGTTTATGATATTATGTCTAAACGCACCTATAAGATATCTCTACTATAAGACTAAAAAGATTTTCATCATACAGCCACATACATAGAATAATTTATCAACTAAATGCTCTCTGAAGGACTGCACCATATACACAGCTAAAGCTAAACTGATACACTTTCTACTGGGCCTGGATTACATCGATACTGAGGGGTCATTATCTGGGTATGGTGACAGTGCTGAGATAATTTTTATGTCAAATATTTTGTTATTTTATAATTTAAATTTTTATAATTTCTTTAGTTTTTATTTTACTTTATATATTTTTAACTCAATTTAACTTAAGTATTATAATTTGTAAAAATGTATCCTGTACGCGTCTAATTCCACTGTGGCATATTTTTATATTTTTTGGCAGCCCATGATACAAGCGTAGCTTAGTTTGGGTGCCACCAGCAATTATTGTAACATTTTGTTCAAGTATTTGAATACATTTTGCATTGAATTAAGTTAAGGCTAGTTTATAGGAGTGACTGTAAGTCAAGCACGTATTTAACTTCTTGAAATACCTACTCTAGTTAACAATAAAATAATACTTAAGTAAAAAACTCGCACAAGCCACACCCAATGCTTGATTTGGAGTTGGGTTGTTCCCACTGCTTACACCAGACCAATTATTTGCTTCGTTATAGAGAACCTCTTATTATTTTAAATCTATGATTTCTATGAGCAATAAAACCTGCTTAGTCAGTTAAAGAAAAAAACATCTTATTCTGATTGGATTTTTTAACAAGTGTGATCAAGTACATTATTAAGAGGATTTATGTTAACAGAAGTGTTACCGCACGGTAAGCTGATTAATAAACTTTAATCTCCGATTTGATAGGAGGCCGCCGCGATTTACAAAAATAATTTTAATGAAGTTTATTTATGTTTTTTGTTGGCTAAACAATTTAATGGTATTTCGAACAGAAGGCGTAATCTTGAATCAATGAAAAAAAATAACGGTGGTAATGTGTATTCGGGCTTATTCAGTTGTACTATTTTGATGAGCATAATAACAAAATCGTCTCAGATCAGAAGTCGAAGAACCATGACTTGACGTATTAGCACTTCGACATACGATAATTCAGTCTAACGATTGACGACTCCGCAAAGTCATTAGAAAGATGTGTAATTTATTTTTATCACTTATAGACCGTATGTATTGTATAGACAGCAATTCTTTTACTTAATACAACTCAGTAAGCTAGGTGTGAAATTATTTTTATTTAGTTTTCATCATTAATAGAAAAAGATATGTGGGGGCAAACTTTTATCCGCAATACTAAACAGTATTAATAAAGACACATTCAATCTTTTCCAAAAGACATCATATCATATTATAATTTATTATATTAAAAAAATAATGTTATCAAATATTAGGTTACTTACGAAAATTGCACGTTTCCCACTCCCGAACACACTCTATTTTATTTATTATCTATTTTCTCAATTACTTTAAGAAACATTGTAATTTTTTTCATCATTTTTAAGTACAGTTCAAACTGAAATAACCTGTTTAAACGCATTGACTGACTTAAGTCTTTTTTTTATAGTTTAATCAAAACATTCTGATGTTCTCCTAACCGATTATGCCTACGGCGCAGTGGCCAGTCTCAACGGAGACCAACCAGCTTCGCAGGAGATATTATAGTGTACAAGTGTGTGCGTAAACACAGGTGCACTCTTTGTTCCCACTCTCTCATAATCCGCGTTAACCGACGCGGTCATGGAGAGATAATACCGTGGGAGAGCCACGCTTCGACATGAATGGGCCGGCTCGACCGGAGTGATACCACGGCCTCACAGAAAACCGGTGTGAAACAGCGCTTACGCTGTGTTTCATCGAGTGAGTGAGGATAACGGAGGCCCACCCTCACCATCCCCCTTCCCCCCGGGCCGCCATAGTGTGGGTCACCATGCTGCATTGTTCTTTTTCGCATTGAGGATGGTGACCACCACTCTTGGATTCTGCTCATGCTTTCCATCAGGCAGGGCAGAGTCATTTTGGCAGCTTAAATATAANAAAAAAAAAAAAAAAAAAAAGATCAGGCGCAGAAACGACAGCTTTACGTGCTCTCCAAAGTAGCAACCCCAACTTCCAAACCCTGAGCTGTTATTAGGTATTTGTATAATCAGAAAGACTCAATAACGAATTTGACCCGACCTGGGATTTTAACCCGAGACCTCTTGATTGGCAATCGCATACTTCAACCGCTACACCAACAGCCTAAAAATTGAAATCAACCCATAAGAAACTTTATTCGCTGCCACTAAGAGTTTAAATGCTACAATAGTACCACATTACAGTCCATCACATTGTAGAGAAACCCGCAGTAGTTCCATCACACTGGAACTCATAGGCAATATGAACGTATGTGACGTGTGTGATGGTGTATGTGATCAAAATGAGCTTTTATTTGCAATTTGCCGCAATCTCGTCTGTCGCAAGACTCACACAGTTGTCTTGATCAATCAATAATTGCAGCTTGCGAGGCACTTGAGACTGCCCCACCGAGTAATCATCCTCACCGAGTGTCCGAGTTAATCGACAATTGATAGAATTTCTATGAGATATTTGTTAGATTTGTTTCAGTCAATGATCCTTTATGAGAGCCTAGTGTTCCAGTTATCAATATTTTCGGTAAAAATTAGGAATGAAAAGAATATTTTTTTTGGACTGATACCATAAATCCAACTAACTTTGTAGCTGTATAGACAGATATCCTACCGACAAATATAGTACCAACTTTTATTAATAACCTAAAAGACACACTAATTCTTAAGAATTACTTGTGACACGTCCTCGTATTGGAATAATTCTGTAAGATTATAAAATAATGAATGTATCTTATGAATGAATTCTAATAGACCTGTGCCTAAGGCTATATATTCAAGGACTATTCACTGTGATATATTTATGTAACTTGGTATGCAGCGTAAACGAGATTCTGAAATTGCATTTGTCTGTTCAAAGGTCGGAAGCTGTTTCTTTCCTTTTCACGCAGAAAGACATTGTAAGAATATGTTCTATTCGTTTATTTTTTGCAATGACAATATTAACTCTTACTTTGTTTATGTTAAAGCAATAACGTTCATTAAATAACCGAAATAATTTCAATAGAAATTTATTCACAGTTTGGTTTATATCACGGCAAGAAATTATTTCTTTTTTAACACATTCAGTATATCAAAAAATAGTAAGTTTTTTTTTCGTTCCCGAGACATTTTCAACGTTTCACTAAAGTTGAGAAGTCTGCTTATATGACTCCAAATTACGACATTACCTTTCTCTAATATAATGTGAGGCTAGACAAGGGTTATATAAATGGTATGAGTTAATTAAAAATTTAAGTTATAATTAACAGTTAAATTTAAGCGTTCTGCTTTAAAACTGCAAAAAAAGTATTAGAAAGGTACATAATACACATACTTTAGAGTATAATGAATATAATTACATTAATGAAATCTAAAGATAAGTTTATTGCTTTATTTAAATTTATATACAAAATCTAGAAATCATTTAAATAATTAGTAACATCACATAAGATATGGCTATGAATAAATTTTAAAATGATATTGCATAATTTAATTAATGCAAAATGTTTAAAACATCTCAGTCACCATAACACTGATTTCTTTAAACAATATTTAATTAGTTACACTGTGTATTATTTACTTTTACTAAATGTTATACGTACTTTCACTTGTTTTGTACTACCCACGACCTGTGGTTCTTAGCCTAGATTATACTATGAACTTAAGAAAATTCTAATTTCCATAGTCGTAACAAGCAGCATGGAAAAAACTCACATAAAAGAATGATTCAAATGATATATTCATTGGTCCTTAGCGTCCACAGTGTCAAATATAAAAAAAAACCTTTAATAACATTTGTTAATGTTGCAATTTCGTTCATTTTATGCTCTGTGGTTTGATTTTGAAGATGATAAGCTTTTTCGTACGTGTACATATAAATATCTATAATCGTATATGTGATACAACGCGTCGTCTAATTGATATTATTTAACCAAGATGAAAAAGATATACTATGGCATCTTATTTTGGTGCTTATATATTGTCATGATTTAGAAACTCACATTTTCCATTTTCACCAAAATATCAAAAGAAAAAAAACATGAAAGAGCGACAGAAAACATCAAAGTTACACAACAGTAAGAGAGGGAACTACTAACAAGATAATATAATATTAAAAATATATACCTTGAGTTTTTTTAATGATATCAGCTCGCCTGGTGACAAATAACCATTGCTCCCCCTGAATCCTACAACTCACGATATACAAGGCCAAGTATCAAGAACAGAAGGGATATGGGATTCGGTAACGTCACTTAGCTGGCAGCGGATGGGTGTGGACTACCCAAGACCGGGATAGTTTGCGATCCTTGACCTTCGCTCACCAGTGGACGGCGATAGGTTGATATGATTTGATGCTAAGGAAACTAAGTAAAAACAATAAAAAGAATTGCTTAGCACTGGTTTTCTAAGAGACTGTGGTGCTATTCCGGTGGTCAAAAATAGCCTTTTATGGCAAAGCATGGCTCTTCACGGTGATTACCGCTGTGCGACTGAATTGGACTTTATTGTAACGGGACAATGGTCTTTATTTAT
Source organism: Hyphantria cunea (assembly GCA_003709505.1). NCBI lineage: Eukaryota > Metazoa > Arthropoda > Insecta > Lepidoptera > Erebidae > Hyphantria > Hyphantria cunea. The sequence goes on along the minus strand of PKRV01000143.1, from coordinate 362,785 downwards.
TGAATCGAAAACTGCAGTTATAAGGTTTCCTTTTGAGAAACGGAAAAATTACTACTTGTTTCCTTACTGAGAACAAATTGAAATGATAAAAGCATTGCAAAGCAAAATTGTATATTATAGTGGTTATAATTGCTGTATTTACTAAAATATACTGTTTTAGTCGTTAGTGTAAGGAAATCTTACAGAAACGTGTATGAAATTGTCAATAAACAGTTGCCAAAATTAATTTTCCACATAAAACAGTATAAATGTTAGTAACAGGAACATCGATATAAGTTTACACATAATATATTTAAGTCAAAGGAATGTTCAACGGTTTGTAGAGACAACAGAAAAGCACCGACTGGTTGTAGACAACTCATTACTTACTCTGTGGTAATTAAAGCGGTAATTTTTAATGTATGTTTATGTGATGGCAATCACAGATCCTCTATAGAGATATCATTTTAGAATCATAAAGTAAGTTGGCCGCAGTACCCTTTGAGGGATTCTGACCTTTATTATCTACTGGCCGACTAACAAAAAACTAAGTCTTGCTGATTCATCATAGTTCTGTGAAGAAACCATAATACTTCATCGCTATAAAAGATCTCTGTTACCTTTGTCCACTGTGGTGACTCTGTCCACCAAATTATGAATATCTTGAATCTAGAATCAGAGAAGAACAAACTTGTCTGGGCGAGATGCTGTCGATGTCAGCAGAGTTAATTAGTCGATTTTGGCTTACTCCCGTTACGTCTCTTTTATGAGATATTAATAGGCATGAAATACATTATAACTAGTCTTTAATTCGGGAAATAGTTCTATAGCGAATTTTGTCATCTTGTGAGTTATCTTAGTTAGGATGTCCACAGGCCAGATGTAGCGATGATTTGCGCGAGACGGCTGGCAGGAGCTGGATGCGAGAAGCCATAGATCGAACTAAGTGGCGTGAAATTGGAGAGGCCTATGTCCAGCTGTGGACGGCGATAGGCTGATGATGATGTGACTTATCTCCTACTCAACGTTAATCTCCCATAATTCAAGCTTCATATTATTACAGTTACGTATGTGACATAATTGGATATTCTAATAGTAGGTAATTACGCTGGCAGTCTTCTCTTTCAAGAAACTGTGTTAGTTACTGATTGCCAAGGAAATGTTAAACAAGTATATAATAACAGTTTTAACATTTGAACACTGGCACTACTCTAGTAGCCATTTCCTTTCCCACTTATCATGTCATTGTGACAAGGTTGCATGTTACACAATTATTGTTCATGGCAGATGGCTAGTGTAAAAAGCTGCATACCGCAAGGCGCATACCGCAAGGAGCACGCCGCATGCGTCATCCCCACGTTCCAATGACCACATCAAATGAACATTAGTGGGAAAAAACACATTTTTTCTGTAGATCTATGAACATAGCTTAGTATTATATAAATATTGGAAACAGTGATTATTGGTTTATATTGTGAATAGTTAACCGAAGTTCTTACAAGGTGAGTGGGTATAGAGATGTGGCATAACGTGTCTGATAATTTAGGATAGTGTATGAGGGCTCCTAATACAGCTCTATTGTTGACTAGTACGATACTGTTAGGTGTGTACCTTTGACCCAACTTGTCACGTGATACAAACCCATGAATAGAAATAATGGCGCCTAGTTTTTTTATCGACCCTTAGCTCTTATTTGTTCCGTTGTTTCTCGTTTTGTTGAGCGTCTCATTAATTCTGATATTTGTTACGATTTACATGTGTCCGGTACTGGACAATGAAACAATGATAAGACAGTCATCATTTCAAAATAAGTGAGATACTTTAAGAAGTAATATTGGATTAGTTTCGGTATGATTTAAAGTACATGCATACCTGAGGTATTATAACAACTGTTACACTCGTATTACGTATAGCAGAAGCTCACCAGCGATTACCGGCGCGCGTCGCATGAAAAATGTGTATGACACTGATCGCGTCTCCGGCACAGCTAATGCTTGCTATTTGCGGTTATTCTTTACAGCATTTTAAGGTAATGGACGGTACTGTGTTTAATAGACAATTTTCGCAGCATAAACCTTTAAGAGCATACTCAGATTAACTATAAAAGGTACTATAAAAAACTATAAAAGGATCTTTTGACTATACCATTCGCTGTTTTAACACATACGTGTAATTTGTAATTATCTATTACCTATTACGATGTAACAATAGGAGAGTAATTTTAAAGAGTATTGATAGTGTCCTCTATTTCTGGATTCTCTATTCTAAGAGCTAATGTGTAATGCGCAATTGTTTGTCAGATAAGTTAGACAGTTAGTAGACAGGTAGGCATATATATATATATATATATATATATATATATGCCTACCTACTACCTGTCTACTATACACACACAAATGGGATGATTTCGGAGTAGGGCATACAAAACTAGCGATGCACTTGTATCTCCTAAGTTACAAGCTCCATGGTTGCCAAGTGTCCCGTTGATCCTCCTAGCGTGTATTCGTTTATTCATATTATTTTTCACAAGGGAATACCTCGCACCGTTTACTGAGTTTCTCTTTAAGATTTCTTGTTTGTGGATAATGATGACTCTATTATGCATGTAAAGCTTAGGTCGGTGTTAGGAACGTTCGACAAACACATCAAGCGATAAAGTTCAAACATTCCAGCGTTAACGTCACAAGCTACGTGATGCGACTACACCAAGATCATTATCTGATATCGGTAAAATATATAGTGAGTTTAAAAACTTAAACGTCTAACCGTTTGTCCACGCATATAAAATACAGTAGCTTTGATGAAATCAAGCTAATATCTATGTGAAAATAATATCTATATGAAATCAAGCTATATCTAATATATATGCTGTATCCATTTGAGGCAATGGACAGAGTAGAATATTTTTTAAGTTTATTCGAAAATTAAGCAAACGAAAGAAAATACTTGCGGCTTTTTAACACGCTTATATTAGCTTCACTTGTATGTTTGATTGTTTAAAACTGATATTTGTAAACGTGTTTTTCAGTTTATTAAATCATATTTTTTTATGGAATCTTAGCTTAAAATGAATATTTAAGCCAGACTCAAATGTGCCTTTTCCATAACTGTCCATACTACAATTTAGGAATGACATTTTAATTTTTTAAACACCTCATTAGAAAAGTATGAAGAACCACTACATTTCTCTCCTTGTGATGTTGGCTGTAGGAATTTCTTAATCACGCGACAGTGTGACTGAGTTAATATTGACATCTGTCTTCAGAACCTCACAACTGGGCCGTTATTTTAAGCACTACCATTAGTATGATAATTGACCGAAGAGTTTTTATTTGATTTCACGTTTTTATGTTGTATATCATATCAACTAATTAAATATTATTGTTGTTAAATTATCTCATCAAATCGAATTGAAAAAATGTTGTTTACCGCCATCAAAATATTATATCTCTAAATTTACTTTGGTATAACCAAAATTAGTTAAATTACTTAGCATAGGCCATAATTTTTCGTTTCCTAATTTTATGTTGAACGGTTAAAAACTTATTAACCGTGTGACGTAAAACTTGACATGTCGCAGTATACTGAGACGTCGTCTAAATACAAGCCGACTAAATTACTTGCGTATTTATTGCTTATAATTTTTGCAACAAGAATTTGAGTTTAGTTTTTTTTACTAATAAGTGTGTACCTCTGATCAACTTGTCGTTGGTACTGAACTAAATACAGTGAAAGCTGAGATGTGAGATATCGAAAATTGGATTGTAAGCAGATCATTAGATTGGATTAGCACCATCATTAACAGTTTTTAATAGTCCAGAGCTCAGATTACAAAAAGGCCAGATGGACCGTAAAAAACACGACAGTGAATCTAACAAAGTAAATATGAATTAGAAAGCGAATACGATCTTGCGGCAGTGTTTGACAAACCGCCATATTGTGTTCTTATCACGAGTAATTTTAGATTTTATGTTCAAAACAAAAAAAAAGAAGATGGAATGATGACGATATTCTCCTAGTTGATTACGGCCACGGCGGCCGGTCTCAACGTAGACCAGCCAACTACGCAGGAGATATTATAGTGCACAAGTGTGTGCGCAAACACAGGTGCACTCTCTGTTCCTTCACTCTCAAGATCCGATGGAACGGTTAACCGCAACGATCAGGGAGATATAGGTGCAGGACCGACAGCTTTAAGTTCTCTCCGAGGAAAGGGGGTCCCAACTTCCAAACTCCGAGCTGTTATTAAGTATTTATATAAAAAACTCAATAACACTTTTGGCCCGACCCGGGATTTGAACCTGAGACCTCTTGACTGGCAGTCGCATACTTCAATCGCTAGACCAACGCGGCAATGAGAAGACGGAATATCTTTTCACAGGTAAATATAGATTATTTGGTTGCTATAGTTATTTATTTACCCGATAATTATGCTGATGTGTCGGAACACAAAACCTCATCGATAGTTTGACTGCGATACCAGTTTTTGTCTATTTTAAGGGAAAAGCCTTCAACTAGTCTCATCTAAGAAATATTCTTTGGTGATACATACAATTAATTCTGATAAATTATTACAGATGACAAAATTATAGATGACTACAAATTGCTGTTCGGTGTCTTGATGCGTTTAATGTCTTTAATTTGTACTTCACATCATATTTGAATAGGTGAAAATTGACTATGGTCAATTTTTACCTATTCAAATATGATATATAATTCATATATAAACTTAATTCATAATAACATTCATTCATATATAATCTTAATATAATATTATGATATGAAACTTGATCCGCAGGTACTTACCGTATAATTTCAGAATATTAAGACAAAATTTTAAGTTGAAATACCCTTTTTTTCAATCTTAACATATAAAAGGGACTTTAACTGTTTTTGGTATCATTATACGTACACAGATATACGGGTTTCTGGTTGCTACAGTGTCGATGCCGTTTAAGACGGTGCCCGCTTCAGTGCGGGCAAGCGCTGGGAGGGGTCCGGATGGCGTAAGAAAGCAGTTCCCGGATCCCTCCCGTCTCAGGCGCGGAGTGGCACACCGTGGTGGTTTAGTGGGTAGTCTGGCGAGTCAGTCAGGAGTCCCACACAAAGCGAACCCGCTGTCCCCGCGAGGGGGGAGCGAAGTGCGTAAAGGCATCCCACCACGTAAAAAAAAAGTGTCGATGCCGTTTGTCACGCACACTTAAATAATAAAGACCTCTCCTTCGAAAATAGGGTTTCATCTACTAAATCACGCTGACTGGATAGGTCGATATATATAAACTTGTACTTGAAATGAGAAAAAAATCCTATTGACGTTTAATTTTATTTCTATTCTAACTTGCTTACATCTTTGCCAAAATCTACCCCACTGCTTTAATTTCCTTGCATGTTATTATTTTGTTTGGTGTTTAGTTAGTAAAATTACGTAGTACACTGCAGTTTGTTCATTTATCAAGCTTAGAAATATACTAAACTATCACTGAGTTCAGAATATAATTGACTTTTGTCTCCTGATGTCTCTTCATTAGTTATATACTAATTAAGTGTTTAATTAAGTAGTAAAAATAATAGTTATTACAAAGTGTCAATAAAAATGAAGACAGTGTGTTGCCTATAAACTAACATATAGGTTTTATATGTGTATGTAGGTACCTGCTTCTTATTTTGTTTACAACTTACGGTGTAGTTGGGTAAATAACAAACCTTTGTATTCTCATACAAATAAATAAAATTTAAGCATCTGTTTGTTACAAACAGCTGTTGTTGTGAAAAGCTGTTAATTCTAAATTATTTAGAATTAACAGCTTTTCACTTAATACATAGGGAAATATGTGTTTACTTACATGAAAAAATCTATTTTTTTAAATTTGGACAGTCTGTCTTTTTGTTCCGGCTGATCTCTGAAACGGGTGAATTTTGAAGGTACTTGCACTGGCAGCTATTTGATGTTATAAGGAGTAGCGTAGGCTACTTTTTTTTAAATGGGGTAACGTAAATTCCACAGAATTTTTTAACAATATTCGATTTAAAAGCAACAAAAAACCGTGAGTGATACTAGTATTCTATAATTCATTAAATATTTATACCCGTAACCAATGACATTATGAAAAAAAGGTAGATTTCGCAGTATCGCGCGCTAATTGTTGAAAGCATATGTAGACAATTGTCGTGATTTCATTTAGTCGGATAATCGAAGCTAGCGAATAAACACGTTGTCAAAGCATCAAAGCCAATATTATTCCCAAAATGCTGAGCTGTATGTTACGAAGGTGTAAAAACTATGGTTCCAAGGTAAATAAAAATGAAGAAGTTATATACCAAGCGTAAGTATTTATAAGAACATAGTATTTGTATTTTGTCACTTTTCATTTCATACCATTAATCGAAATTATTAAATGAAGTCCTGTATTATTAAAGACACGGTAAAAAAGGATAGAGAATAGGATAGTAACTGCAGTGCGATAAGGACAACTAACTGGTACCTTGCATGCGTCATAGATTAATTTAACAGAAGGGATATCGCTGGCACAATACATAGCGGCCGCGTCCTCCTGTACCGTCAAATTGATACTTAGCATTTTTTTATTCCATAAATATGCTCTTATTTAGTAATAGTTTATGTTCACTGTTTAGTTGTCTTTCGTTTAATATGATAATTATATTGATTAGCAATGTATGTTGGTAAAAAGACAGTGTCCTTATATTGTTTTATATTTTCCAGATTTCTAAGTGATGATCTTACGAGGCTGAAATGGGTTGCCATGGTTCACGCGTAAAAAAGTGAATACGACTGGATGCCTACAAAAAGTATTACTATTTGTTCTGCATATTTTAAGTAGGAAGAAAAATACACGACGTCGAAATGATGCATACATCTAAAAAGAACTGCAGTGCCTGTCATATATACGGTAAAATTTGGTTGTGTCCATAATAAAATTGTGTTGTAATAAAATCTGTCATTAGTTTTATAGTAAACTTAATTTAGTTGGTTTCATATTTTGCTAATAATGAAATTTTGGTTAGATTACAAAATGTTTGTTTATAATCTTGGAAACTATATAATTTACAATGACAAATGAAATACTTTTGTCTTTTCAGGTTAAAGATGATTTTTTAAAACTTGCCTTTTATTCCAGTCAGGTCCACATAAATATACAGATAAGTATGCGAAGTATCAATTCATTCCGACGTTTTGAAGTGAGGAGAACACGTTCAAATGACATAGATTCATAGATTCAAATCAAGCTTATAAAAGCGACTGCAAAAATAAATTAACTCAAAATAATTTATTATTATTGATGTGAAACATCTATAGCGGCGGATTTGAATAACTACGCAACTTTCTTTACAATTTTTTTTTATTTAATTTATATAATACTGCGATTGAAAATATATCGATAGTAATTTTCCTCGTTGTTTTAAAATATTTTTACTGCATACATTTTTGATGAAACACTCAGTACCAATCAGTAGCAAACAAGCAAATGGCGAATTACACATCTGTAACAATTTTAACTATTCTATAATTTACTATTTAAATGCAACTCACAAGAGATAGCTATCTCTTTCTCTACCGTGCATTCCGTATTATCTTTCGCACTCGTAATCGTAATGTACACACTTATAAATAAGTACCTCATGTCATACCGCAACAATAACCGGACGCCGTTCAGTACGAAAGTAACCTATCTTTCTTTACATATCATTGCCCGTAACTGTACTGTTAATTACTTTATCTAGAGAGGCCCCTACCTTAGCAACTTTGCGACAAATCGTTTTATGATTTTCATCAGTGATTAATGGTTTACAAGGCAATAAAGATCTTCCGGCCATACGTGCACCTGCTCATGAAACACACTGCTTCTAACAAAAGAATCGTTTTCTCAATCTGACTGTCATCTTTTGTTTTTAAATTACAATTAAAGACATACTGAAATCAGTTCATAATTGCAACAATGTTGTATTTATGTTATTGTTTTTATAGTTTACTTCTTCATAAACGATTTTCATGTATAGCTTGCGGTATGAAAATTTTATTAACAATAAAATCGAACCTTACCTAAAGGTGAGACACTACGCTGCAGCACTTTGTCATTAGTTATGTCGTCTAACAAACTATTAAAAGAAACAGCGCTAGAACGCTTATCATTAGATCGCGACCAAAATGACTGATAATTTAAAGGCACTTACGGGTTTCGTTTAACGTATACTACGTTGAACGAAACGTAAGTGCAAGTGTGCAAGTACGAAGTGAAGAAAATCGTGGCGCCACGGCATGGCACCATAAGCTTCGTGTGGCGTTAGTAAACTCCACGCCTGATCGTGATTGTGAAATTATGAGAGATCAATTATAATGATAGAACGGTCCAATTCAAACTTTAAAGAAATTAAAAAGTACAAATAACATGTATTCATATATATTTTTTGTAATCGTAATTATTCGGAACGATTAAAAATTCTTTTAACTAAAGGTACAAATTCCTGACGCTATAAGCAAGTTGCGTGTTACTTATTATAATAATAAGTACACAACAGCGTATTATCGTCAACGAGATCATTGGTTGTTTCCTTTGCGCTATTACTAGTTCTTACTAGAAATAGTCAAGTATAACTTGTTTCTAAGACATATTAGGACAGGTCAGACCAATTATTTAAATGATGACCTACGCAACGGAAGTTAGATTTCCAAAATCAATTTAAAACTTCACTTATCTAGACCAATGAAGATTTTTAAAAGTTGAATTGTTTAAATGTAGTTATTTATATGTATGTTGTAGGTAACATAGTCGTATAATAAAAAGATCAGAAGAGTATAATCAGCCCCTGTGTCTAGCATTCGTGGACTATGAAAAGGTCTATTCTGGCGTTCCTGCAGCATTGCCAAATGAACTGGCGATACATCCAAGTGCTGTGACGTCTCTACGAATCAGCAAACAAAGCCCATACCATTGCATCGAGGAGTGAGACAAGAGGATGTTATTTCCCCGAAATTGTTCATAATTGCAACGGAGGATTTCTTCATGACGCTACACTAGAAAGGACGTGGCATAAATATCAATGATAACCGTTGGGGTAAACGAGTTCTTGAGTGGAGACCGCGTCTCGGCAAACATAGTGTGGGACGTCCACAGGTTAGGTGGAGTGATGATCTGCGCAAAACGGCTGGCAGGAACTGGATGCGAGAAGCCGAAAACCGAACCAAGTGGCGTGAAATTGGAGAGGTCTATGTCCAGCAGTGGACTGCGATAAGCTGATGATGATGATTATAAAAGGAATAAAAAATCGTGTTTCACTACTATTACAGTGAACAAATCCCGGGTGCTACATTACACTATAACGGTGCTACATTATACTATTACGGAAGAAAGACGCCGTCAAACATCTGTGTCTAACGAGCGTATTCAGGACAGGTGTCTGAATGTGATGTAAGTATATCTATTATCGTAGGTTTGTACAAGTACATTATCATTTCACTGAAGAGAATATTTTCTATTCTCTTCTATCCCTGTTCAAGACCCTATTCTATAAGCTTATTTTGTGTTTAGATTGCAATATAATCATGTTTCATCTTCCTAGCCTTTGTTAATCCCAAGATTTGGGGTCGGCTATTAGTTCAACCGGTTTTAACTGAATATCAGTTTTTACACGGAACGATTGGCATCGGACCTTCGCAACCCTGAGGGTGAACTGAATTGAAAACTGTTTAGATTGCACACTGCCTTACTAAGAATATGCCGTAGGGAGTCTTTAAAAATAGACGAAACACAAAGAATATCTAGCTCAAAACAATCATTTGTGTCCCATCCCATGTGGAGATCAGGGCAAAAAGAAACGGCTAGCTGACCGCTTTCACAACTATATTACTATTTAACATACAGATGTATGTAATCATTGAATTCACATGTAGTGTTCACATGTAAAAATTCAAATTTTTCCAAGCTCCGTGATCTTTACTGATAATTTGCTAACAGTAACAAGAAGGATTTGCAATTTCATGTGAAAAATCCCGAGATCTCACTATAATACACAACAGAAGAACTGACATATATTATGGGAAAAGATAAAACAGTGCATTAGTTATTATCTACAAAAATTATAATGTAACAAACAAATTAGACTGCTGCTAGTGTAATAAGTAAATAGTTCTTATTTATTTTCTGCATATTATTATATTTACGTCTGTCAATGTGTAAAACAGTTAGGCAGCATGGATAACATTACTAATAAGATTACTAACTAGAAACTTATTCTGTAATTTGTTTATTTAATACATTTAAATTATTTTATTAAATTAAACAATAATGTTTTCACACTTGAGCAGTAGTTATACTCTTTATGTATTGTTTTAAACCAGTTATTTGTTAACACCACTCGATATCGGACATTTAGATATTTCCTTTTAAAATTTATGAATTATTATAGTCTTACAATACATACTATTACGATAAAATTTTCATTTGAGAATGATATACAAATTTTATTGAATTCTTAGGTATATAATAGAATCAGGCAGCCGTACCGATGCGAACATCAAATTGGTAGGCTCAGAATCTACGAAATAACTATTTATTAGTCAATAACTACAGGCTAGTTATCTGTCTTCTAACAACATATTCTTGAAGATCTTCCTAAAATACTACTACTTTATGTATTTATCACGATTTTATTCAATTTATTTTGTTCTTTTAAGCCAGTTGTTCATTATTATTTAAGTGGAAGAATATCTATTGCTGGACACATACCTATCGTGTTAATATTGATAGGGCAGGTTCGAAGCTGCCAGCAATCTTTACTGGGTCATCTGTCCACCGTGTATAGAAATCATTTATTTACAATAATTTAAATCGGTTTAAGTTGTTTTTGATGTAAATGCTATATGTTTCACGTCCAATGATAACTGATTTTCCATCGAGATATCCTCTAAACAAACAACCGCCTTCCTATGTAGTGACTTGCACTCACTCATAGTCTTGTCGTATTGATCTATCAACTCCCACTGAGTTGGACTATAATGAATCGATTACAGGTTATCATCTTGATCTCTAAAAGGAGTGTGTCAGTGTTAATGGTTGTGCAAAAATTTAATTGAAAATCTTAGCCTTTGTTCTTACCATTTACAGTAATACTTTTATCTACATATAACTTTCAGTTTATAATCACCTAGAGATTGTGGAATCCGATTCTTTCTTTAACTGTAATGCAATGAGGTGCACCTGTTTTATGAATATTGATGTATGTTACAAGTATGTAATTAATCGCTTATTAACGATTAAAAAAGCTATTTAACAATTTAATGTTTTCAATACCTTTAAAAGATTTTTGCTTTTGTAACGTTGTTTTCAATAGAAATTAATAGATTTACTCTTGGTGCAGTCATATTAAATCGCTGTAAAGATGACATAAATAAAAACGATGTATCTCCAAGTTGTTAGCAAGCAATAAAATGTTGTAAGCATTCGATTTATATAATAACTACATGAAAAGTATAAAGTGATAAAATATAATCTTTTTTTATGGAATAGGGGGTAAATGAGCAGACGTATCGTCTGATGGTAAGCGATTACCGTCGCACATGGACACCCGCAACACAAATGCATTGCCGGCCGGGATGGGGAGTGGGATGGGAGAGGGATTGAGGTATGGGCGTCCGGTATCCTCACGCACTTGATGAAACACAGCTCAAGCGCTGTTTAAACGCGGTTTTCTGTGAGGCCGTCGTAGTATTAGTCCTGATGACCCGGCCCATTCCTGCTGAAGCGTAATAAGCTCTCCCACGGTAATAAACTAATCATAATTATGTTTATTTCATGGTTTTTACCCGACTACAGCAAAATCAAAAGGAGAGGTAATATTTTTGGCAGACTATGTATGTTTCGCCGTAGCGTCTATCAACTAAACTGATACGGAAACTATTGAACCTGAAACTATTGAAATATGTGAAATAAATTAGTTGTCAATATGGCCCCCGCGTAATAGACTATAATTTTTACCCAATGTTATTAAAATAATTACGTGAAAATAGCCGGCAATTCTTTAATATGCTGCTATAGATATCATACTTACTATAGTAGAATAATTCGATATCAAAAATTAACCCATCATCTGTATTAAAATAGGTGGAGCTCCTGTCATGAATTTAAATAATTTACTAAAAAAATCGCTATAGTTAATTGTTTTATCGAAAGATAAGAATTGACCGTTACCGGTAAGAATGTCATCCTAATATATAATAATATATTAGAATAAATCGATATTTTGAATTAATGCCGCTACGTTTGTATTCAAATTAGTCAATACCAGTGCCGAATTAAATCCATCGTACAGGAAACTTGTTGGTTTAGTCAACGCCCAACCGTAAATAAACGGCGATTTTAATACTAAGCTTTACTTTTTAATCACATTTGATTTACTGTTGGAGTATTAAAAAGAAATGTCTCCTAATTTTATATTGTTTATTGCAATCCGTGAAAAATTGGCTTGATGTTGCATATCAAACCAAACATTTTCTTATTAATAAATAAAAAGTAACTTGCCACAATTGAATCGAGTATTAAATCGATTGCTTCACATTCCATTTGCTAAATCGATTGTAACTGACAGTGATGTTCAGACAGGTTTTTAAATACACTGTAATCGGTCATCAGGCCAAGTATAACTGGATAGTGTTAATATAATGGATGTGCATAAATCTTATATAATAGTGTAGCTTATTCATTATCATCATCATTTATTTATTGATATTGGCAGGCCGGCATGATGTATCCATCATTGTGTCTCGCATCATTTATGATCAGTTATGTGTGAATATTGTTCATGTTTTGACATAAAGTGTACAAATATAAGTGATCAAATTTAAATATGTAGGTGTTATGTTGGTGTGAAATAGGAGAAGCCTATGTCCAGTAGTGGGCTGCGATAGGCTGATGATGATGATGATGATGATGATTATGTGTTATGTTCTGCGTATTTCTTGCAGTGAGTTCTTTTCAAAACTAATGTTAACCACTTGAATAAAGAATTCCAAAGTAATTAATTAGATCTGCCTGATGACCTGAATGAATGGTGAAAATAGTTAGGCGTAAATGAGTCAAGTAAAAAGATGAACTCCCTTTTTTCGGAATAGGCTAATAATAGTGTTTTATATAGAACGACCTTCGACGTTAACGGTAAACTTATTTCATTTCATAAAATATTATAATTAAAAACAGCCATATTCATTACTAAAATGACTTGAGGTAGATGTGTTATTAAATTTATTGCTTGCTTTTCATAACAACTTAATGTGCAAACTGCGGGTTTGTTAACAATAGCGCACTTAGGACTTTGTTTTTTTTTATGTGGTTAGTTTGCTTGTTTGTTTGTTTACAGATGACACTGGATTTATAGTAAATAACGGTGTACGTTTTTTCGGGATAAAAAACAGCCTTTATTTTATAGTCCGACTATGATCTATCTTTGTGCCAAATTTCGTCCAAATCCGATCAGCCATTTTTGCGTAAAACGATATCGAACATCCTTTTCATCTCTGTCTAAGATTTTAGTCCAATGTAATTTATTGCGAATAAAAATGCTGCTTGTATTATTTCGGATATAAACTGATGGCTATAAAGTTTTTTACGGATACCTGCATTGTAATGTTTAATTATAATGTACTGATAATCGCATTAGCATTTTAAGAGGTGCAAAAAAGGTAAAGTTACAGCTTTTAGGTAGATTTTTAAGCGCATATCCTACCAACATTTTGTTTTTTGGTGTCCAACAACCCTGAATCGTGAGAAGTCCTAGTCCAAGAGGTTTGTTTTGTTCGAGAAACAATTCTACCACACACTGGGCCAGCGATATGATGGCGAAATTACTCGTTAATGCATTACGAACTCGATCTATTTCTCACGTTCACAATTACACCTTAGTAGTGGTATCTGCGTGTGACAGTGCATAGCTAGGCGCGAAGAGTATTTGGTGCAAGGTAACCGAAAGGCGCTTATGTGATTTGATCAAAATGCCAAGGTAAGAATTGAAGATTTTATTGATTCCGACCAATTTAAATTGGTGCACTCCAATTTAAACTCTTGCATAATATTAATGGAAAATAAAATTAACGTTATGCGTCATTTGATTGTGATATTTTAAATACGAATATCGAGAGAGGAGGGGTACTATACCTAATTCATATGCGTTACCTTGTCTGTTTAGCATAGTAACAAACAAACGAATGAAATTAGTAGACTTTAATCTGAAGTTTTACTTAGTAAAAATCTAAAAATTAAATAATAAAACATTGTAACAACAAATAACATGCCTAGAAACCATTTATTTCTTATAGAACAGATTTATTATAATAACATTTGGCTTTTGTAATTAAAACCATACTTACGATTGCGATTACGAATAACCATTATTTTATTACGATTCCCAAAAAAATTTAATGTTAAGGAAACCAAAATGAGCCTTAAATACCAACATAACTATTAAAACGTAAATCTAATCTGGAGACAGTCTGTGTGTTATTTAATAAATTACTACCGGAGTGTACGTAAACCGAATGTGATTCATAGATCATCTATAGATCGCATTCGACATCATAGTGGATAAGATTACTGATCGCATACTCGTTATATAATATCGCACAAGACAAGATAGCAGTGTCATCTCGCGGCACGGTCTATTGGACATCTTACATCTAATCTCACGGTGCATGACTATCGGCGACGCGTGAGAAATGTTTTCGACGTGACAATCTTCGAGGCTTGTTATTATAACAAGTTTCATATATCGATATATCTCGATATATTTAACAGTAGGATGTTGTAAAACGCTATCCATTATAGAAGGCAATCTCAGCAGAAAAAACGAGCGAAAATGCGAAAAAGTATTGATTTGACAAACATATATATATGAATGACTATTGCCTTATTTACGTTGCCAACTTATTCCTAAGTTCGTGAAAAAAATCTTACCTTATAACTGCATCCCGGAGCTGTTGAGGTCCATCTGAAAATCAAAATTTAATTGTTAGAATCATGACTTGAGTAAGTTTTTACCAAACGTTTATTGTTTTGACTGCCTCGGTGGCACAGTGAGAGCGTTTGCGACTTTTATGCTTGAGGCCTTGAGTTCGAATTCCGGATCGGACCAAATATTTATATGATCTGCTAATACTTGTTACGCAGTTTGGTTGTTTTCTGTGTATAATATGTATCCATTTAAAAAAAGTAAAAATGGATTTATATCAGTTGTCTAGTATTCATAAATCATAATCAAGCTTTGCTTTGTTTGTTACTAAATGACGATGTATGTTAGATGTCCGAAAATATATTATTTATTATTGTAGATACAGAACTTGATTTAAATGTGCGATGCTTCCAACCCGCACTTGGCCAGCGTGGGAACATTTAGCCTTAACCCTCTCCTGAGTGGAGACCCGAGCCCAGCAGTGGGACATTATGGGTTGTTGATGATACATAATTAATTTTCTATTAGTTTGGCGAATATTCGGATAAGTCATGATGCCTATGCTAAACTGGTATGAAAGTCTGTATTATGAATATTTTGAATATATTTTATTTCTTCGAATCTGCATGCGTGAAAGTGTTTCTAAAAATACCGTTTTCATTAAACGACTAAGATAAATAAAACACAATTTCGATATAAAGCTTTCAAATGCTAATGTTAATGTTGTGTCGGAGATAGAATAGACGATAAGTTTATAAAGAGAGACATCAAGCAAAGCAGAGCCATTTTAGCAGCTAAAACATAAGAAGTCATCGAATCAACATCAGTCTTTATATCATATAGTATACAATCGAAAATACAGTGCTGATATTAACATCATCGTTACAGTGTTTAACTATAAAGCAACACGGTAGGAAGTAGGCATACGCAGGTGTTCTCCTCTGTTAAAGTGTAAGCCCAAATGGGCCTACGCGTTACACCATTATGAAATATTTTGCTTTAATTGTTATGTGTGAGTTCGTAGTTACAAGAGATGTAACTATGATGACTTATTTATGTGAGACCAAATGTCTATGCGTAAAGATTCCCCCCGCATAAAATAAAAGAATAGTGTTACCATGGCTACTTCCCTTTAATTGTTGGCTCGCGTTGCTCTATGTCTTTGACAGTCCATTTTTGGATATAAAAAGCCTAAAAAGAAGGTTCGAGTTTGGTATAGAGTTCGTTTCCAGTTTTTTCTCTTTGCAGTTTTCAATCTTGTTACTTTACACATAGAAGCTTCTGGATAACTCATGTACTTTATTCGCATTCAGATAAAGTAAGCACCATATTGAAACATAGAAAACAAAGTGTTATTTTATAGATGTAAGTAAATAGAAAATATTAAATGTCTTTTAGTAGCAGTTAACTGTTATGAACGTTGGCGTTTAAAGTAACAGTAATAATAAATACAAATGGTCATTCATTGGGCGGGGCTGTGAACACGCCCTCTGTTGACACTCGTGTGCGTCATATTTTTATTACTTATAGATTCCATTCGCTAAGTAAATATCACAAAAATGACAAAAAGGTTACCATTGTTAAAAAAGTCGTCGTCACTTGACACTCGAGGGTTTGATTCACACTCTTTAGTAATATGATTGATTAAGATAATGGTGGAAAAAGTATGTTCGAATTTGAACGTAATGAAATATTCTACAAAAGAGTTCATTACCACTAAAAATCTCTCAAATGGTCATTTCAGTTATTAAGCCATTGATTTATCTGCGGTTTTGAGTATAAGACGCTAACTTTGCCCGTCGTTACATCTTCTGTTAGGCACAGCCCCTTTCGTGACGTTGCAAGTGTTTTGAGTCGATTATATTAGTACAGCTATTACTTACGACTCTGTTCTCTTTTATTATTGGTTAATATTTTACTTTAACCTCGTGATTTAGCGTTGAGACAGGTCATTCCCATTAATTTGTTGGTTTTCTTTTCTGCATTCAGAAAAGCTAACCGTTCTATTCTTTTCTTTTCACTTGAGAATGTTTATTTCCGAATAACAACTATAATACTTAATCCAAAACCAATTCGCATCTTTAAAAGTGATATTAAAAAACCTTGCATATTGTGATTTGGCTGGAATAAAACAAGTTTAAAAATAAAATGATTGGATGATGACACCAACTTGTTTCAACAATATCCGGGAAAACATCGTAAGCAAAAAAGTCAATAACAAATAAGAATGAACACATTTATCTATCAGTTCTTATTTAATATCGAATATAAAAATAAATTTGTTAACAATAAATCATATAATACGAAATTTGCATCAGCATCTAATTTCCATGTCCACTCTAAAATCGCAATAAAAATATATTTTTTAAGGGAAAACCAATATGTATTTTTAATTTAAAAAAGTCAAACAACGGTATCTAGTGTCGTTATTGTTTGTTTGTATGCATGCCACTATTCATTTGTACGTTTTAATTTTTTTTTTACTTTTGGGAGGGGATATTTTACACTCTTTTCTTAGGATAACTAAAGAGTTTAGTAGCACATAACTGGCAAGCGTGTATGAAATGTTGGACGTCCTATACGTCAGACTGTCAGTCCGCTCTCAGCTCTTGCCTGTAAGCAGTATCAATCAATAGCAAAACATAGTACAGCATAAAAAGGTTCCTAAGGATGAAAAAATGAATTTGATAAGCTTACCAGCAAGCATTATTCGTTTATTATAAATAATATTTACAAATTTTCATTGTAAATCCACTCCACGCAAATATGTGAATGAATCAAACAGTTCTATGAAACTTGCAAGTTTCAAGAGGTAGTTTTACGTACCATGGTTTAAAAGACAAAGGGCCTATAATGTCTCCGTTAGTCGCGGGTTGTCGCTCGTAACAATATCCATTGACTGCCTACCATTATGTAGGTATATTTGTTTAGGTTTACCATACCTTTTGAAACAAAATGTAGAGGTGTGTCCCGTTGCCACAGTTATTATTATTTACAACACAATTACATTTTACTTACTCATTTCTTAAGTAACCCAAAAAATGCTACAAGTAATAATTGAGTGAATAGAATAAATTTTCTAATGATTGCTTATCAAGTAAAGAACGAAATACGTACATTCATTTGAAGAGTACTTACTACGGGCCAACGATGACTTGTAAGGTGTATGTATCAGTATTTAAAGGTGATATTCGCTGAGAGGTAGGGCAAGCACGCGCGCTTATGCGTGCGATATGGTAGGATGGGTGGCACTGGAGCGAGACAAATAACTGCCTATATACAGTCTTCCTAGTGCTACGCCGGAAATGTATAACTGGTTAATACTAATTTTTAGAGTAATAAATCATTATTCTTTTTATACAATTTTCGAGTTAGAATTTTTTGTGTTTACTTTAGTTATAACTATTCAACATCTCCTTAGCCTCAATTACTCGGTCGGTTACCGGTTCAATCGGCTTTACCCGAATATCGGTTTTTCCACGTAGGGACTAGCATCGGACCTCTATTACTCTGATGGCGAATTGAATTCAAAAGTTGAAATTCCTGCCAATTTATTTGAAGGCGCTAACTTCTCAATAAAGGCGGTGATACGCCTGTGCCCTCCGAGGCACGGGCGTATCACCGCCAAACTTCACTACTTTTAGACTGATGCGACCAGTAAATCTAACATGAGACCTCTTGATCGGCAGGCGAATTTGCTAACCGCAGGACCAACGAACAAATTCTATGAAATTATCACTATATATATATATATATTTACGAATATATATAGTGATAATTTCATAGAATTTCTACTGCAAACTATCGAGAAGGAATTTTAATGTTATCTGTGTGTATAATGTGAATCTGCTTACATACAGTGTCAACAGGCTAAATAGATTACAAGTGCCAGTTTTTAATGTAAAATCTACTTATGCGAAAATCACTAACCAGTTTCCCACAGTTGGGTAAATTCAAAAACCGCAGTCTACAGCAAAGGGCAACGTATCGTACGTAGCTAATATTGTGTAATAAGCATGCTCACCGCGTAGTAAATGAGGGTGTATGCTTGAGAGTGCGTGTAGAAAACAAGCAGAAGGTTCACTTGGAATTATTTTTAAATTAATCCTAATTGATCTAGGTACAAACATCTATTCGACGAATGGTCTTTTCATTTTTTGTCACTTATAAGTAAAAACAAGTTTTTAATAGTAATATAATATGATAAAGTAACTTATTGAATAAAAATGCCATCAAAGATATTTCTTGAATTGATATTCTAGTAGTTACAGTATTATTGAACTAGAATGCCATCAGATATCTTTTCGAATAAGATAACAATTTATTGATTGTTAGTTTTTACACTTATAGTTCTACGACAACGAAAGTGTAAAGCTTATAGGTGTAAAGTTTACCTAAAAATTTTATTTGCAACGTAGCAAGTAAAGTGAGAAATCATCATTATCGTAAGTCCTTCTTTGTCTGTCTGTCATAATAAGTGATTACACTAACACCATATTCTACGTTAGAGATTATTTTTTTGCATATTTAGGTCATTGAGTTTATCTAAACTTCACAATGAAGACTGTTATTGGAATGTATCTCAAGATTTAATGAGAACCTATGTAAAATACGTTGTATTTGCCAAACACAATCTGTAGAATAGACTCGCCTGAGCTTCAACAATACATACATATGTCTTATGTTTTGATTAGGGTCATACAAATCAAAATTTAATGAGCTAAGCATACCCATTCTCACTTTAGGTTTTTTGTAATATGTTGTGGAAAAATTTAAGGAATAACAGTAGTTGGATTTCTGAAACTCTCATTTATAATACTGGGAAATGCTCTAACCTTCGGTCACTTCGGGCACTTCCCCGTGTCACCGTCACGGAACCGGGTACTAATTCAGTAGGTTTTTTTAAGATTTGAAGAAACAGGTATTAAAATATTTTTAGTATATATTAAGATATTTTATATAACTAATAAAAATACGTCTTTCGATGAAACATTTCAATTCAGAGTGAATTTTGATATATATAATGTAAAATTAATGAGATTTATTTTACAGATAGGCACGATAAATTTATTTAATCAATATGGATTTGTCGAGATTAAAATTAAACAAAATCGAGAAAATGAAAACTTTCAACTGAGTATTTTATAAAAACGAAAACTATAATATATTAAGTCATTTCTGTAGAAAGTATTTTTTAATATAATGTATTATGTAAATTTAGTATGACATCTTAAGATGCAATCTTCGTGAGTTACGTTTCGATGTTTGAGATAGGTTGTTGTCACTTGTTGTTGATTTAAGTATATAAAGAAATCAATTTACACTTTAGATTTAAATAATGACGCGAGATAGTGTCTATAGAAATGTATAAATGTAAAAATTGTGAATGAGACAGTATGTATACTAGTGGGAAAAGTCGATAAAACATTTTACATCCCGAAAAAAAACCTGTCTAGAGAAAAAAAAAATTGATATACATATATTTAAATGATAGAATAGACTCTTCCCCTCCTCGTAGAACTCCTGAAAGCAGATCAGCAGTAGCAGTAACCCGCGAATAAACCGAGTTAATACTCTCATGGAGTCCTGGTCTATAGATATAGAATAGTGAACAGGATATTTCAACAACAAGTAAGACTCTCTTCTAAAATTATGGCTATAGAACTCTATTTTTCTCAAAAGAAATTAACAACAAATTTCACTGCATGAGAAAAATTTAACAAAAAACAAGATTTACACTAGAAGTAAAATTAATGGTATTTTTCTTTAAACTTGTTAACAGAGAAGCACTGGTACATACCCATACCCCCATGCATTATAATGTCTTACAGCTTTACCAACTCTGTCCCAAAAATACTAATAATCTGATACTAAAAGTATTTATACTCAGTTAGGATATATAAACAAATTAACACTTTATACTCGCAAAAAAATTCGTTTTTTATATATACATTAAACATGTTTTTTTGGAATATAAACATTAGTTTGAAACAAAAAGAAAACATTATTTCATTCAAGTTCTGTTTCCTTTTGTTTTTTTAATTTATTGGATTTTAAAATTCAAACCATGAAGCATCGTGATTCGTATTCGTTTCCAACTTGTTTTCTGTTGGTCTTACATGCAGATCGTGACATAATTTTACTACCAATTTGCAAATGGTAACACAAATTCCGAGACGATATCGCAATCAAACTCGAGTCACTACAGTGAAGTCAAACATTCGAGTCAATTGTCAATCTATGATTTTTTGATATACTTTATATTAATCTAGTATATTTACCATACATCTGCATATAGTCTAATGACCTGCTGGACTGTAGACTGTAGTTAGTGATCATGACTTCTACGGTAATACGTTCAAACTCCAAAATAAAAATTCTGTGACGAACACGATTCTTTGTTTTGTCTGTATGTACCCAATGAATTCATAGTTTAGGTATTTATAATAAACATTACATATGTTTATTATAAATTGTTCATTAGACGTCTGCTTAACAATGTTTAGGTTCTGCATTGTTTAGGATCACACGGCCGTGTGTGAGATGTTTGAAGTGAAAACGAGAAAAAAATCTTTGACATCAATCTGGGCTTCATTAGACAATTGATATACCTACGGTACCAATTTATAGACAATTGACATTTTATTTGAATTATGATATCTAGTCGAAACCATATTAAAATTAAAAATAGGTTTCACAAAAATGACAAAATGCCGTTTTAAATTAAAATGACAAACGCCCAAAATTTCAGTTAGCTATAATTAAACATCCAAAAATCACATTGGTTTTTATAAACATGTAATTAATTTTAATAAAATATGAAAGCGCGTCAAAAAAATACTCAACTTCCGCATATTTATTTTTTGTATTTAAAATACTTCGGAAATTTAAAAAAGTTTTCAACTTACACAACTCTTTAATATTGCATAATAAGTGTTGGAGAAGATTGCATCTTTCTAAAAAATAAATCACGAAAATCGCAGTGGCTTTGTTTTTGAGAGTTATTTTCGATTTTTAGTTGTTTACATTAGACGTTTATGAGACTTTTTTTAAAATAGAGATGTTACTAAACAACCGTTGCGAACACATTGAATTTAAAAGCATGCACTCGAGCAAACACATTTATTTATTAAGTGGAAACCACCTTTTACCCACCTGGCAATCTTCGGAGAAAAGTTATACGTCGTATTTGAACCGACCAGAACCACTAGGAATTTCGTCAGTCGGTTCCAGGTACTTTCGTTTAAACGTGGCTATAAAGTCCTGTGTATACTAAACATACATAAATACATGTTTACATACATGCTCACAAACACTTAGTAGATTAACCAAAGACACTTCTATATAAATCTAAATATTTGAAGAATACATCCAATCACACGATCAAGAGATGCAAGCTAAACAGATTGTTTTCGCTACTTTCTAATGTCAAAAAAATACTATCGCTCTTTAAAATCTATTATATAACAAATATACATATGAAATTTAATGCACTATTTTTTAAATAAATTAGCAAGCATTACGGAAGAAGATTACAGGAGTATTAAATAAATTAAATCAGTTCGTAACAAAAGCAAACACGCAAATAAAACAATTAATTTCACATTTAGTATGCAAGTCAGTGACAAAGTCGTGACGTCTGGTTATCCGACTTTTACTTTGTGTTTAAAACAACTAGACCGTGATTTGTCTAGCTGTACGTTCTTATTCTACCTCATTTCCATTTCTACGGAAATTTTAACGAGTTTATTGTTTTACTTTTACGTAGGTAAATTATACTTTTTTAACATATTGACATTCTCACAAGTGTGACCTTTGAAATTAGCATACGTGTAGAAGTGTTCATGAGAGCCACTCACGTATAAAATTGATCGTTAAATGGTCTAAAATCGGAATTGAGAGATATGTTTACTGCGAAAACTTTGATAGGGAAGCGTTTAAAGAAACAATTGTGTATTCCTGGTTTAGAGAACTTCTCTGAGGTCCTTTAACAATTTTTCTCGGTATAGCTTTTACATTGCAAACAATATTGGAAGTTATTTTCTATATCTGTGATACGTTAATCTTTATAATGATTGAATAAAAGAAATACAAAAGATGTGCTTTTTGTCAAATTTATTGAAATTTGTAAAAATATGACAATAGGTATATATGGATATAAACAATGAATTGTGTGCTACCATAATAAAAATTTGTTGACAATCAACACATCGCTTTTAAAACAATATTCACACGTGAGACACGATAACAATACAATGCAACAATGGTATTCTGAGAGTCACCTTGGCAAGCTCATACATAAAAAAATAGAAATCTCTTATCCATAATGAAAAAAGACCCTATTTATCTATCTATCTGTTGTAGCAGTACACCTTTAAAATCCTAGCTACTTTCAAGCACCGATAATCTCAGGGTATTTCTTTATCACATGATCTGTTTAAAAACCACATGAATCTGTTTTCGGCAACGGCATCATTCCTAGAATGTAACAGCTTTAACTTTTATTGATTCTTAAGTGCTTATTTCTACTTTGTTAAGATTTTATAATGTCGATTCATTTAATCAGCGGATATTTACTTTCATATATCAGTAGGCTATAAATGATTCATGTTAATAAATAAATTTTCATGATTTCATTTCAGAGATTCACGTTAAAAGCATCTTTAAGTTTCAACTCATTTACTTCGCAACGCTAATTGGTACATTTAGTGTGCAAACAAACATAAAATACGTAATAAGTTAAATGTTCAACTTTAGAGAAAGGGGCTCGTATGTTTTCATGGAAGGAACATTATGCGAGGCGCGTGCGTCTGCGCCGGCTTTCCGCTGGTGTTGTAGCATAATCGTAAACGTGATCGCACATTAGTGTTGCCAGTTAAATAATCAAGCGAAACAATATTTCTTTACAGTCAGTTATGATAGATTAAGGTGTAATAAATATCATACGAGCTCTGTTGGTGACTGACTGTTCAAATGACGTTGAAAACAAAACAGCTTGTGAGCTACCTTTTCCATTCATTGTGGATAATAAAGGCAGTAATTATTACTAAAACATAAAGCATATAAATTAATTAGAGATATTATTGTATCGATACAGTACTCTATTAAATTGCGATATTTCATTCAATGATGATAATGAAAATTTATTGACTTCTTCAGACAACGATGTGGTATGAGTCAAGCCAGAGTTAGATGTGAATACAATAATATCTAATAATAACAAAATATTATTCCTATCTATAGCATACAGATAACAAAGGAAGTAGCAAATAGTTTATATCACAGTCTATACTTTTATTACTGTTGGTAGGATTGGCGCCAAAATGAATAATCAGAATCGAGATATTCGTAGTCGAATATACAGAATAGTTTATAGAGACGACCGTTGTAACACTAGAATGTCATCGCCGATAGTGTTGTGAATTTTATTTGATGTCTTCTGCGTGATATGGAATTTATTTACATTGTATTGATTAAGATGAACATTAAGAGAAACATTTGAGCATTGTATCCATATGTATTACATCTTTGGATTTCTATTGTTTTATCACCGTGTCTCATGTATAAATATTGTTTTGAAAGCGATGTGAATCATAAACAAATTTTATTATGGTAACACACAATACAAAAATTTAAGCATTTAATGCCAAAAAATTACATGAACATGACAAGATATATATATCATGTTTCTAGAAGTAAGGCTTCAAGCATCAGTTCCTACGTGTATATGTATGAATTAGTCATAATATTTTTCAAACTCTGAACCAAGTATGGTGGGTATATATTTAAATCATCTTTTATGTCTCAGAAACTCATCAATATAGCGGGTAGCCAATAAAATTGTTTACTCCAAACTGTACTGGATGATGTGATAGGCAAAACAGTATAAAGCAAATCACTCGATCTAAATCACAAGAGCAGTTAGAGAATATCGCGTGCTATAATGAAATATCGTCCGTTAGCTACTCGTTACGGTGCCGTTACCGAATCGCCCATAATACGTCCGTCAAACGTAACAGCTGCGTGCGCAACGATCTCTCTTAATTAATTTGTCACAATTACTATCACAGCTCGAAACAGTGGTGTAAGAAGATATTATTTTGGAGTATATTTCCGCAATATGTGTATGAATATAATTAATTAATTAAATTTTACTTACTACAAGTCAACGACATTACATTACTGTAGAGCTGTCGAGATGTAAAAGAGATTCTAATGTAAACTACTCGCAGTTATGAGTTCTTTGTGTCTTTGATTTTTTTTAAAGACAAGTGCCGCTCTATGAATATACATGTGTAGCGGGAGACTTTATAAACATACATGAAACGAACATAAGGGATATTTAGATTCAAAACAACATTTTGTGAATCATACTAACTATTGTCTCATGTGGAGTTTAAACTTAGTCTGAACTTGAACTCAAAACACTATGCGCAGTAGAAAACGTAGAGGTATCCGCTAAAGTCACTGCGACATCGATCGTGTCATTGCGCGAATAGCGTTTATCCCAGGACAAAAGAAATAGGCAAAGAAAACTGAGAACCATTTTCTCCAACGTCTTAAACGATTTTCCTTACTTTCAGTTTTGTATAGACGTTTTGTTAGTGGTATCAATGAAAAAAGATTAGAAAAACAAAAAGTTAATACGTTTGTGAAGGTATACGTGTATGCATTGCACTGTCATGTACATAAATATGATAGGAATATATCCAGAATTAAATGAATTATTGTTGAATATCGACCAACACGTCCAACAGGCGATCTCTAGTATGATAAACTATCTGGTGCACTTCAAAAGCCGGCAGTTGATCTTAAAAATTGTTAAAAGGATATGAAAATTGTGTTTCATCTCATTTTAATACTCATTTCCTTGACAAACGATTATAAAGAACTCTTGGCAATACTTTAAACTAGGAACCGGCACCACCCGGTAGTTCTCCGTTACTTCCCGGATTCATATTGTCCTAAAGGCATTTTAAATTGTTCTAAAGTTAAGTCCTTCACATGTATATTATAAATTCTGCGGTAGTTTGCACCTCCTTTCATAATATGAAACATTTTTTTTTTAATTGATTCAGTTGTTATTACTTGTAAGTAATTCAGTCAAAATTTAGAATATTGGTGGATACATGACTAAAGGCTATCCAAGAAAACATTGGATACTAAAGCAATAAACTAATTAATAATGAAGAAGAAAACATATTACTCCAACCCAAAGTAATGTCAGTCATAATGATCACAGTCACTTGAAAACAGTATACAGTACCTGTGTATAACAGTGCATCAGAAACATAATCTTAGAGAATATGATTCATGTATAAGTTTTGATTCGTCCAATGTAGATATTTTAGAAAAATGTTTGTAAAATATGATTTAAATCCAACTTAGACAATGGTGAATCTTAGCCTAAATACGTATGCATAACTTAAGACTCTGAAAACACTTAAGTAATTATGCTCAAATATATTTTTAATGTCAAGATTTAATTCAATATTTATATATTCAAAACTACAGATGATAATCAAAGTAGTAAAGTTTAGAATAAGGCCGAATAAGTGGGTATGCTGATTGTCTGTAATATTTTCCTGCCAAGCTAATTCGAGCTCGTTTTTATTTGTACTCAAAATATTTAACACTTTCGAATGCCTTTTGATGCAATTATGTTTTGTAGCAAGTAGCAAGATAGATTATCTGAAGGAACGTAAAAACGAGGTTGAGACAGTTATAGAATAATGATAAGGTACAATTGAGGAATGGGTGCAAAAGGCTGGCATAAAAGACCTATCCGTTAGAGACGTCTCAAAGTATGTCAAAAGTAATAACTCGCGAAATATTCAGGTAGGTATGTACCTAAGTACAGTTTGATGTGCAGTAGCGGTGGTCCAGCTGCCTAAGGTGGGGATCGCAACACCTCGCGGACCGTTATGACCATCACATTGGCCGTAGCGGTGTGGTAACGCCTTCTGTCCTTCTTAGAGGCGGCACTCATATATGTACAGTTACGAGTACCTTATGTACAGGAAGTTTTCTGTTTTTGTGGCACAATTATTGCAAAGGTTTAATGGCAATAATCCATAACTTATAAATTATGATCACAATCAATCTAGTTTTTAACTCGTCGATTTCAACAAAAATAATAATCGGCTACGTGCGAGTCGGACTCACGCAAGAAGGGTTCCGTGCCATTATCTACAAGACATTTTTGCTCGATATTGATAACGGCAACAGGTAGCTTGTCTACCTGTTCACAAAAACAGAGCAAAAACACACGTTTTTTGTATTGGAGCCCTTTTAAATATTTACTTTATTTATAAAAAAAATTAACTGTCTAACTATCACGGTTCGTGAGGTACAGCCTGGTGAAAAATGGACAACGAAGTCTGAGTAATAGAGTCCCGTTTGGGTACGGAACCCTAAAAAAGCATTGTCAAAAAATCACTTACCGTGCCTCTATACAACTCTACAACTTCGATTAAAACCACTTCCACTTATCCTACGTACAAAGGAGTTTAGAAATGTAATTTTAGTACTCATGTTTCAAAAGTCAACAGTTGTGATTTTATGCATAAATAACACTTTTTTTTCTAAAGTCAGTTAAAATAATACCTGAAATGAATTAGATTACTTAAAATATCGTATACACGGTATTATTAAGGTATAAATAGTATTATTACCAAATATTACTTTACACTTAATGATCCCAAAACTAAGATTTTATTGTTCTTGTTTGACAACGCCCGCATTAGGAATAAGTCCTGTGTCGCGGGGAATTTAACAATCATCCAGTGTCAAAACAGCAATTTGTAGACCTCACAAAGTGATGCTCCATGTAGGTCTAAGCCCACCAAACTCGGTGAATTAGAAAACCGCGTGGTGGCTGGTTAAACCACTACGCTATTTTGACAGTCAAAACCAAACTAGTCAAGTCAATCTTGCTTTACTATAGCTAACTAGCTAATTAAGAAACATACTTTGGACTGGCCTGTTGGTCTGGTAATTAATGACTCTGACTGCTAAGAACGAGGTATCCATATTTAGATTTCCACCAATGTGTAATGCGCAAAATTTATTCTGCCTGGTTGCAATTTTTCTAAACTATATATGTTACATATATTATGTACAGGTAAAGATAATATAAGTATGGTTGGGTTCAAACCCAAATAGTTTATTTGGTTAACAGGCGAGTTAAACAAATTAACTTATAGTCTTACGTTTCACCTATTTATTTAAACGATAGTTAGGTAAGATTAATTGTAAACGACACACAACACAAGCACTAACGATCAGTAAAACTTTTTACATATAATATATCGATGTAATTAATATTTCAATCGAGTTTCATCGAAAGAAAGTCGTCAGTCGATAAAAGTTCAGATGTTTTAAAATCGATTTTATATTATGCGTTTCTTTGCAAGTAGAAATCTTCGAGTGAAAGATATCCAATTTATTGTTTAGATTCTGGTATTTTATTAGTCATACGATGCACATGAGATTTATCAAAGTTATTTGGAGTGTGGTTTTTTATTTGCCGAAAGTATGCCGCAAGCGGCATTGAGTGAGTTTCACAAAATAATATATGCTTCGGCGAAATAATGGAATATATATGCAAAGTTATTAGCTTAATTATAAACAAAACGTGTATTATTTCGAACTTATATGGTTAATTGACTCTTCACAAATATGTATTATCAAAACATAAAATAATAAACGAGAATACTATTATATGCTTTTTTTTCGTTTTGATACTTTAAATGAATATATGAATTTGTATACACAGGCCTGATTCCATACATAATATGGCTATAAAAAGGTATGTTATTGCGGCTCTTGAATAAATAGGTCATAGTCTGAATGTCGATTGTTCGAATAAAAAAAAAATGCATGATTAAAAGTTGATTACGCTACTCTTTTTAATTTAACCAAGCAAGCGAGTAAAATAGATTTGCAACTTAAAAGCACTTATTACTGGTATTAAATTTAATTTTTTTTCGTACGTATTTCCAGTAATCAGTAAGTAATTCTGTTTCTAATGTTCCAGAAATCTTTTTAACACGCAATCTTCTCGCTTGGAATGTAAAATACTAAAAAAGCAATTACTAACAAATTCCTAGTCTTCAATAAATTATAATGATTACCAAGAATGTAAAGATATTCTGAGCCTCTTACAATAGCAATACATAAAATTAATTAATTGCTTCACCATCCAACGAAGTGGGGGTAATAATGGAAAATATAATATGAAGCGCATACTAAGTATAGGTAACTACCGTCATAAGTAATTATAAATTACATAAAAATGCTGAACATCCAGTATGAACTTATAACAACTGGTCACACTAGATGCATTTGACTAATCACTTATGACTGTTGAAAGTACATTGGAAACATAGTTATCGTCAGCATGCTGTCTCAATATATATTAACAGTGGCTAGATCAATAAACATTCTAAATATAAACAACTTTAAATGAGCCATGAAAATATATAATATTTAAGTAAAAGAATATCAGTTTGGGACCAACTTTGGGGGTTTTTAGTCAGTGATTGAATGACAGCGTCTAAAGGTGAAAACAAAGAGAAGATACAGTTGGCTCGAGAACTGCCGCCGCTGACTTTAAGCATACCTGCCATTGCCAATACTGTAAGAACTATGTCAATTTAGAATAAGACTTGCACAGCAAAGCACAGGTAAAAATTAGTTTGTAAAACGTGGATAATTAGGTTGGTTGTGCATTAATTTCTTTGTTATCAATTTTCACTAGTAATAAACTTATTATACAACTGTTAATTATCCCAAATAAAAAAAATCACAGTTGTCAGTCATCAATTTATGCAAATATATGATGTGCAGTCAGTACCTTGGGGCCTCTAATCCTTTACCTTCGGACTAACCTTTCGAACTTCAAAATAAAGTCTAAAGTACCCTTATAGTGATATATTTGATATGTTTTTAGTTCCCCTTAAAAATGAAATTCATCACGAAATATGTTTTGCTGTCGACCCGGGTCCACTTGAACTCTATGAAGCAAAGCGTTCCAGCGCCAATACTAAGTATTCGTGTTAGCATTTTGATGCGTAGGTACTTAACATTTAATACAAACTTTTGTGACCTTTCATGGCTGATTGGTGTTAACTAAATACCCAAGTAGTTTGGAACGCTCGTTTAATTATATTTTCATTCAATTTTTTTAGAAATTTCTTTTAAGCGGTCAAGTGTCGGAGCTAGGACATAATGAGTAACTGTTTTCTTGACCTCTTATCAACTGTAATCTAAATTAGTAATAAGAGCTAACAATATTAATAATTGGTTTGTAAGGCGCCGTATTCCGATAAAAGGACGTATTTCTTTTAACAGTATATATATATATATATATATATTATATATTCTTCTTTTAAATGACTTTATTCAATATACCTAAGAATGAAAGTACAAATATATCTAACTAGATTTCAAAAATCAGTTGATAAGAACAACTTAACAATGAAGGCTTTTTAACTTATTTGTTTCTTGAACTGAATTTTCGGGATCATTAAGCCATTTTATTATAAAATGTTTCTATATTTAACCCTATATAGGTTATAGCGTTCCTTGGTACATCCTTCATTTTTAAAAGGTGCCTAGGTTTTTTACTTCATTTTGTTTCCCGCTTTGCTAAGGAGAGAAGTGGACTTTTTACATTTTCAATTCCTTCAGTTTTGTTCTGATTGATTTCGTTTCGGGTTTCAAGACAATTTAATTTTTCCTGGGACTTACCGAGTGTCATAACTCGGTGTGTTCATGGGTCACTATTGAACTTGTGTACAGGAGTCACAGTGGTGGGCGTATGGGCGTGATTAGTTCCATACAAATGGTAGGGTCCATTTAAACAAAAAAGGGTAAAACCAACTGCTTATATATATATATATATATATATATAAATAAATAAATGATGCAGAAGTATCTCATAACCCAATTGCACTCGGTGATTAGAAACAATCACAGCTGGTGGTGTGTTACCATGAGCGTTTGTGAGATTCGGAGGTCACGTTAAGCATTTTGTCCCGTTTGTTATCACGTGACGTGACGTGAGGCCTTTGGTGGCTTAAAAACATCCAACGGCAAGATTACGTAGTCTTGCCAATTCCCAACCCGCACACGGCCAGCGTGGAGATGTATGGCCTTAACACTCTCCTGAGAAGAGACCCGAGCCCAGCATTGGGACATTGTGGGTTGTTGATGATGTTGATGAAACATCAAACGGTCTTCAAGGTGTGGGTCATCATGGTCATGTGGGTGAATGACCACTACTCATGGATTCTGCTCATGCTTTCTATCAGGTAGAGTAGAATTACTTATATATATAAAAACATGGAGTTGACAGAGACACATTAAATGTTGGTATCTGTTACAACAGTTAGTTGCTAGTAGACCCTTATTTGCAATATTATTATGATTTTTCTAAAACTGTACGTACATCAAATTTTATTAATGTTACTATCCTGGATTCTTTCTTGATTGTGGTCTAAAATACCAAACATGCGTTTTCCGACGGATCCAAACAAAGTTTTATATAAACTATTTATCGGTTTAGCTAAAATATTTTCCTACAAGCCTTTTTAACCAAATTAGGTTGGGGTCGGTTTTAAGTCTACTACAATATAGGCTGCACTCCGATTTTTGACGCGGAACAACTGCCGTCAGACCCCACAACCTAAGTAATAGGCAATATTGAAATCATGTGTAAAGACCGTTGTCTGATTTTTTAGGGCTCCAGGCAACCGTATCCAATGCCGACGGTATTCTTATGCAAGCCGGGCCCAACGGATTAACATGCTCTCCTGGACATGGAGGTGGTCTCTACTTATCAGGAACGAACATCCGTCATAAACTGGCCTAGCTAGGACTACTTAACTTCGCGAGTGCTAAGAACGATTTAAATTGTAATATTAATACTTATTTAACCGCGGTAATCAATAATACATACATTAGTTTTTCGTTCTCTGAAATTTAAATTGCGTCTACCAATATGAAATGAATTGCGCTTTGAATGATAAATCGGTTGGGATTCAATCCGATCATCATTAAAAAAATAAGATACTGTTTTGTTAGTATTCAGGACTTATACGGTTCTATGCCTAACATAACTAACAAATATAAAACCTCATTCATGTTACGATTCTCATTCAAGTCTCGCATAACTAAAAAAGAACAAGAAAAAAAATACCAATTACAAAGTTTTTTACCATACCAATCTAGATTGATTGACATTCTACCTTTCCCTCTCTAATTCAAATTACCCAGACTGAGGTCATTTCTTGCTTAATTATTACAATGAAGTTTCTAATGATGACCGTACCTGTCTATAATACAATTTAACTGACTGAACCAAGTCATTCAATTCCATGAGTACATTTTTAACTGTCAAGTGAACATCGTTACTGGAAGCTGATTATTAGTGATGATATTCAAATAAAATAAGCACACTTAAACTTCACACATGCGGCTAAGTATTCGCAAATCAACCAACAATATGATGCATTAAAAACTGAGGCGTTTGTAGGTCTGAAGTAACATTTTGAATTGCAATGCTACGTACAATATAATGTTGGCTTCTAATTTTTTTAATTTAGCGCTGCTGAGCCTCACCGCCTTACCCGCGGTTGTTGTTGATACCGCGCGATAGTTTATGTAAAATAGCCTAAGTGACTTCAAATTTATCAGCTATCAGCCAGTGAAAGTCTCGTCAAATGCGGCCAAGCTATTCCAAAGATTAGCCGAAAAAAACAGACAGACAAAAATTGAAAAAGAAAGATTTTTTAGTGTAAGTGTTGTATATACTTTAAAATACACTTATTAAGGGACTCTTTATTTGAAATTACAAATTAACACATTAATTTTTTTTGTATACTCACTCCACAAGACGCTGAAGTATCCTGTTTGCATTTAGGTGCTCTCGGATTCGGGTTCATTTCCGTTGCATTGAGCAATATAGGGTATTTAATTTTAAGTATTAATTTGCTATTATTGACTAAATTAGTTGGGACCATAATTAACTAGCAAAAATATTAAATATTCCGTGCAGTAACATAAAATACCTGCTAGAACTGGGTACAAAAGTCTAAAACTTGAATTTTCAGAACGAGGCCAATTTGGAATCCTAATTAGTGCCTACAATTAAATTTAAGTATCGAATGCCTATATAAATAAAACAAACATTGAAAAAGTAGGAAAAAAACCACTTACTTTTATAACACTCTAAAAGTAACTATTTCTAATCTCTAATCTTAATGACATTTTTTTTTGAGAATTATAATTTGAAATTTTAAATCTGAACATGTATAAAACCTGCTTGAACTTGATTTTATTTCCATTAGTAGCTTTACATATCACAAAAAAGCCGTAACACATATTTCTCTTTATTTTGGCACTAAATTATATATTTACAAATTTAATTTGCTTAAACAACTTTACAGGGCGCTCTACCGATGTTTCAATCTATGTACACAGTCCTTTTTATTGACAGTTAGTAGTTAGTCTTTTTTATTGACAGGGAAGAAAATCTCTAAAGAGACACCATCGCGGTAATGAAGGAGCCAGAAGCCTGAAGCTCTACTCTGAGAAATACGAAGTGTTTTAACGTCCCCTGTAAAACGGCTTTAAAGTCGGAGCTCCAATGTAGTCTACGCAAGAGGGAAGCAAATTTCGTTTATGTATGATGTTTATGATAATAATCGAAAGCTAAAGTATTGGTGTTTTATGAATAGGAATAAAAACTCTAATGACTTATAGTCTCTGAGCTTTAAGTTACTGAAATCGTCTCTACGTTATTCTTTATTCTTTTTTGACTGTTTAACTTATTGTTTCTATCACGACGTTTACTCTTGCCAAATATGTTACTATGATCCACAAATAAATTACTGTTACAAGTATACCTGCAATCAGTAAAGTAGATTGATCCAAAAAAGGATGTGCTGTATATACAGTTTTAAAATTTTCGGTCTCCCTCATATAACAGAAGTAATCCTATTATCGTTCACCATCATATGATAAAATATATAATTTAAACTGAAACGGAAATGCAACTAAGAGGAAAAGGCTATAGAAGAAAATATATACTACTTTTATGGATTGGACTGTGTAAACTTTAGCTCGAAAAGGTCTACGTTGTATCAGATATGAGTTCAAATTGTATAAATTTTGAGCCTATTAACTATGTATTTTAAAATTATTTTAAAGCATTCTCATGTTATTTGTATTTGTAAGTTCTTGGGATATATTATATTCCGTATACTTTGAGAACGAAGGACGGATCGAACTAAGTGGCGTGCAATTGATGAGGCCTATGTCCAGCACTGAACTGCGATAGGTTGATGATGATGATACTTTGAGAAAATGCTTACGAGATTAAGACCGACTTTGTCACATTTGTGCCAACAAATGAAGTTTACATCACTATCACATGTGTACGAATTATAAAACTAAGTTTTTAAATAATTGGAATACCAGCTACGAATCAATAACAGAGCGTAATCGACGCATTAGTAATAAGTACCGTCAGTGAAGTGTGTTATTTTATTATGCATGCAAGTCTTTGCACATTCTAGTTATACCACCTTGGTTATACCTCGTAAACTCAAATCATTAGTTTCTCCTATTAACTCTACAAGAAGTACAATAGCTAAGTCTATTACAGGTGGCAGTAATATTAGATACGGCGATCTGAACGCGATATGCCTTCGGTTACCGATTTTTGACTTATAGCATAAAATACATCATCATCACCATCATCGACAGCCTTCAACAGTCCACAGCTGTACATAGCCCTCTCCTTAACGAGTAAATTTCGCCTTACTACGATACCACACTGTTCAGACGGGTTGGTATTGGGTTATGGGATATCNACGTAATGCGTGTGCCGTACGTCGCCCACCTTGAGAGTTTTTATTATCGGAGACGGAGCCCGCTTCAGTACAGGCTGGCGCTGGGAGGGGTCCGGATGGCGTAAGAAAGCGGTTCCTGGATCCCTCCCTTCTCAGGCGCAGAGTGGCACACCGTGGTGGTTTAGTGGGTAGTCTGGCTGGTGTCAGCCAGGAGTCCCACACGAAGCGAAGCCCCTGTACCCGCAGGGGGGGAGCGAAGTGCGTAAAGGCATTCCACCACGTCAAAAAAAAAAAAAAATGGGTTATGGGATATTAGGGATCGTTTTAATTTTTCCTTGTTTTTGCAGTGACGTCGTCTTGTATAGTTAACTTGGTTAGTCGCCTCTTACATTCTTGCAACACCAATGAGATGGATTAGAGTATTTTTAAAAAATGTATTTTAGCTGCCAAAATGACTCTACCCTGCCTGATGGAAAGCATGAATGCGAATGAGGACAATGCAGCATGGTGACCTACACTATGGCGGCCCAAAGTCGTGACACTGTGTTCTTATACCGTCACCAATCGGAAATATAAGTAGGTATATCAGTGTATAATAAAACACTATGTTATATTTTTTTTCATTTAGTAACATTGATTTATTTTTGCTATGCAAAGCGATAGTTTTATAAGTATTAACATTATAAGTTAGCTTCTTTATTGCATTAGGTTTACCTTTAATGTAAGTGGTAATTGTGATGCAATACAATAGATAAGCAAATATAAATAACAAGTCTGACAAGTACTAACATGTGACATAAAGGTCTCTTTTTTTACGTGTGGAAACCCCCTCGGACCTTCATCCCACCGGAGCTTGCGGCGGGGCGGTGTGTCGGAATTGAACCGACTAAAATCAACGGTGGGCCACTCTGCACCTGAGTCGGGAGAGATCCGAAAACCGCGTTCTTACGTCATCCGGACCCCTCCCGGACATAAAGGTCTCTGCCCTAGCCCTAACAATTGCGGTGGTAGGTTCATCTGTATTTCTGGATGTCTTAAATAAACTGTTCCCAAATCCCCCCTGCTTTAGGACAGGATGGTACTACTAAGTGGGGTTTAAGTGGTTTCGATTATTACAAACCATTCTCACTTCAAAAACCCCAGGAGTTGACGACCCGAGTGTCACATGTACAAAAAATGCTTTTCTTTATACGACTATAAAATTACTTAACTAACTTTGTGAACTTACTAGTAGTAAAGTATCGTATTTCGTATAAGATTAACATCAAATAGATCACATGTTTCCTTTGCCACTGTATCGATAAGCTATAGATAATTTACACCTCTACGCAAATTTACATATTCATAATGTTTAATATCTGTTTAAAAACTGGACATATTTTAACAAACTTTCTCTGAAACTAGTTATTACCTGTCTTATATCCTACTTTAAACTAAATTGCTACTATTAATTTATTAGTTTTCTAAAGCTTTCGAGATCCTTTAAAATAAATCATGTGTTTTTTTAAAGTATCTGCATTCTATGGTCTCATAGAAAACAAAAACCATCTATCAAATATTTAAATTTAGAACGATAAAAGAGGAGAGTACCTAGGTAATTAGTATCTTAGCATGAAATACCACATCAAATTGTTCTGTAGTGCGCCTTCGCATCAATTATCTCTGGTTAATTATCGAGAGCAGTGCTTTTTACTGTGGCCTCTTGTGGGAACTCACCGGAACAATATTATCGGAAGCAAGCACTAGGTGCACACTTAGAAACCTATTATTATATTCACATACATGTCTAGAAAATATGTATAAGAATATCTAATGATTTTATACGGACTATTCCTAAGTTCATACCTACGTATTTACATTTATGTTTAAATCTATTTTTGGTATCTTGGAAACAGCTCAAACAATTTAGATCACAGTTACACATTTAGATGCAGTTCAATTCCTGTGTACATGTTATATCAAAATTTGTGTACAACAAAATATAAAAATACAAAACGTCGAGCGAATCTCGGTCACCCAGGTACTGTATAAATATAATGTGTGAATCATAAGAATGAATATAATTTAAAGGTTCGTAGCACTTTCTCTCATCTCTCCTGGCATTAACAATGTGTGTAATTAGTAGACTTATACGTATACGTATAACTTAGCATTTAGCACTTATCAATGAATTCTTGACATTAAAATGATACCTAGTATTGACATTCTATAGGAAGGTTATGTGCTAATATGTAGACATACTTTATTCTACATACTGTCATACTATTACCAAGTTCATAAATTATGTTCCTAAAGAGTGCCGTTTCTTTTTAACAATAGAGTTCATTTTAAAATATTGGTATTCTAATACTTAAAGTTGTTTCGTTGGTCGGTCCTTCACATTAATATTCTAACGGTATATATCTGAAAGACTGTGTGTAGAGCCCAAATATTTATATATATACGATATTTATTACTGCGGCGGCATATATATTTGTGAACAAATTGTGATCACATTTAGAAAATTCTTTCTACAAAATCGTCTTCTCAACAGGCACTGACGCTGTTACTTTCGCAAATGCAAATGACTCGTTTAAACGTAAAATATTAAACACTTTCATTTGTATTAATATTAATAACTAAAAAGTTTGTAGCTTGATATTTCTGATAATAAATATTTTTTTTTTAACGAAAGTACCTATTTACCCCAATTATTATTAGCAACATGTACAATATAACCATTTAACATATATGCGTAGTTACAATAGAAATTAAAATTATCGTTAATACTATCGTTGATTCATTAATGAAAATAAAAATAGTCTTACCTAACAATTGTCGTTTCAAACACACCGTGCGAACTTTCAAATACTGAAACAATAGTACATTGTTATGTTGACCATAGACAATAATATAAATCAACTTATAATCTTTTCACATTTATTAAGTCCACTGTTTATATTTATTGCCATAGAGCACTAGCAATTGTTTTATTCTATTTAATTTAAAATGGAACGCGATTTTGTTTTTATTTTTCAACTGTTATACGTTAGTGTTGACGAAAATGATCGTGTAACCGCGAACACGTGTGTCCCGAGAGTACAGTCGCGAGCGAGGTGACTCGTCTATACCGCGAGTGTCGGATAAATGGCGAGTGTAGTTGTGGACTGTGGATGCAGAGAGCACCTGTGCGATGCGACTCATCTCGGACATGTAATGCACCGTAGTCGAGAGCTGTTACATGCTCTCCTCCTCAAATGGTTTTACTATATCTTCTACTTTTATTGCGCCGCGCCGTTACAAAATTATTAATTAAGTATTGATCGCGTTTTGGCTTTTATTCTAGATTTAACGTGATGTTTTTCGAATTCAACGGTTTTTGCGTTTCATTCGCCTTATAATTAACTCATTAAATTTAGGTTTATCATGATTTGTACTCATTTTGTAAAGCTCCTATTGAAGTTAGTTTAGTATTTTAAAAATAAAAACTAAAGAGGATCTATCTACGTTCCTACTACACTGCTTAAATAGAATTACATTAAGTTAAAATGTTGTACGTGACAAGAAAGCGTGAGTTCACGATTTATTTAAGAATAATAATTATTAACAGTCCACCGAAACTTGTCAGGTTTTTATATCGTCATAAAACTTTATTTGACTTAACTGAACGAGGTTGGTCAATAAAATGTTTGTCCACGAATAACTAGAAATGGTGTGAGTTTTTTTCTTAATACCTACTAAACCGATTATCGTAACTATAGTTTCATATAATACAAAAGCTAGATATGACATTTAGACTTAATATGTTTTTTTTAAATTATTTTAATAAACAAACTAAATAATGAAAATTAAAAAACAAAAAAGTTTCATACATACAGTTAAGATAATCTGGCAATACCTTTGAAACTAAAATCGATCAAATTATATGCGTAAATCGACACAGCGAAGTAAGAGACTTCTGGCGCATTCAGTTGAAATAATCAATGAAAAAAATGGCAGTAGGTGATGATAACTAGTATGCTCCCAAAAAAGAAAGAAAATGGTTCTTTGCAAGAGGCAGACAGTTTAAAAAAATAAATAAAAAAACTAGTATGC
Source organism: Hyphantria cunea (assembly GCA_003709505.1). Taxonomy (NCBI): domain Eukaryota; kingdom Metazoa; phylum Arthropoda; class Insecta; order Lepidoptera; family Erebidae; genus Hyphantria; species Hyphantria cunea. Next base: position 323,921 of record PKRV01000143.1, on the reverse strand, counting down.
TCGACTCTACTATCAAATCCAATCAACTATATTATACGAACACTGTTCCGAGAATTATATAGAGATAGATACTAAAATAAATTAACCAATGCGTGAGTTTTTAATTTCTTACCTCTGTTTTTTTTTAATTGGTTTTGTATGATTGCAAGAGCAAAAAAAATTATTAATATTATTTGTTAGCAAGTAAAGTAAGTTTTAGACGATATGTACTAAGTAAAAACGTAGTTAACTAATGTAGTAAAACACGCGATGTGCGTTAAATCTTCGTAATGGATTTCCTACAGGTATCAAAGAACGCAAAGGAACCTAATTCAAAGAGTTCCCTCATCTTTTCCATTCTTGTCACTCTTTTAGCATATTGCCGTCATATTTCTCTCACCGACCCGAGTCGACTTCGTTAGCTTTAAACATTTGCAAGCAAATTTGACTACCATAAAAAAGTCTTTCAATTTTTCGGGTTGATATATAGCCTATCACACTCATAAATAACGTTGCTTTCTATTAGTAAAATAAATTTTCTAAATCGGTTCAGTACCCTGAGATTATACCTTTTAACCTCACAAACTTTACCTCCTTATGATACTAGTTTAGATATGTTAATAAGTGACTTAAACAAGTTAGAGAGCAGTCATAATATCATCACATTTGATGCTTATTAATAAAACTGTATTGTATGTTTATAAATCTTTAAAACACGTCGATATGAGTCAGATGCATTCGTATTGCATGAATGCACACCTCATTGTACTAATGTACCCAAACACATTTTGTTTATTTAATTAATGACTGTGCGGTTGGCCTAGTGGTTTAAGCAGTCGCCACGCCACTTTCTAGTGCGTTAAGTGTTGTGGGTTCAAATACTACACGGGACGACACATTGTGTGATCCACAAATTGTTGTTCTGAGTCTGGGTGTTCTTTGTGTCCGTTTTATGTATGTTTGTATAGTTCCCCGCAACACAAGATGCCATTTGGTATTCGTAATTGTCTTTTTAAAAATAAAAAAGAATTATATATATTTTTAGTGCAGTAGCTAATTCTAATCTAATAAATAATTAATAGGAGGCAAATGAGTAGACGTATCGCCTGATGGTAAGCGATTACCCCCGCCCATGGACACCCGCAATACCAGAGGCGTCATAAGTGCGTTGCCGGCCTTTTAAGAAGGAGTACGCTCATATAATTTATTGAACATAAATATTATGATTTAAAAAAAATACTAAGAAGTGCTAAAATTATGTAAAGTTTTGGTTTTCCATGGATTAATCCATGACTTTAGTGTTCCACCACCCCGTGGTTATTCCATGGGTATAATATTGTCTATATACAAATACTCTTGCTGTACGCATTTCTATCGTATCTTAGGAGATGACACGCGTTATGTATAACACAAGAAACACAGATCAGGTACAAATCGGCCTTCGCAGAAAACCATTATCGGAGTATTTAATTAACGAAAGTACAGAGTTACTTTTCGGTATTCACTGAGTGAGAGAGATTACTAGAGCCCAAACTACCAGCAACTCTTCCTTTGAGCCTTTTGAGTTGCAAGTCACCATGGGTGTATCCATCATAAAATAAAATTATATAATTCCTCCGGTAATTTACTAACTAAATAAAATTTTCACTCACAACTATGTTCACGATGTATTTCACACATTCTCTTTATTCTTAGCATTTATCAAAGTCAAAACTCTTTCAAAGTTACCGTTGTGGCTCGGAATTGCAATGTTAAAATAATATTCTACCAGCAGCCCACTGTTTATGGACCAAGCTTTTGAAAGTCAGAGTAATGTTTGCGTTTTTGTGAAAAAGTTATGAAGTTTTGAAATTGCTCGTAAAGTGTACTGTCTAACTGTGCATTTTTTTAAACAAATGTACACTGTAGTAACCGAAATACAAAAATTTTACCCGTTAAAAATTCTCTAAACGCGTTTTATTTTGACATTTAATTTACTCGTCCTGAAGTGTAACCAATCTTTAACAATGCAATTCAAGACATTGTTAAAGCTTTCCTTCTTTTTCGCTTACTACATACTATACTATACCACTTATCGAATACTACATGCTATTAAATTTATTACAAGTGTATATTTTTCGTCCATAATTTTTTTGTCTATTTGAAGTGAAAACTTCTTTAGGCGCGTTGAGCACTTTTTGGGTTAGCAAAAATCATGGAACTCGCGTCATCGTCACCGAACGAGCCAAGCCGATACATGAAACGAAACTTTCGATGAGCTATATGTTTTTAATTTTTTTTGTTGCGCATTTTATTTAAAGAGTAAAGTGGTTCATTTCAAATGAGATTAAACAACTGTTTGTTTATAGTTTTGAATGTTCACTTCTGTCGGCAGTCCCCATGACTGTTTTTGTTTAGGTATTGGAGTATACGTAGCAGAGAACTTACGAGCTGTACAAATCTATTATCCACCATACAGGTTCACTACGTTACTTCAGGCAGACATACTGGGCTGCTGGAAGAGCGGGAAACTAGTCCTGTTGAGGAAGCCGGCACGGCCCGCCGATTTAGTCGCGGCCTACAGGCACATAGTATTGCTGAACGAGGCGGGCAAATTGTTTAACAGGTTGCTCTCTGCCCTCATCGTCCGGCAACTCAGCGGCGGTTCAGCGAGCGACCTGTCGGACTACCAATTCGGGTTCCAAAAGGGGCGTTCGACCGTCGATGCCGCTATGCACCTGAGGGCCGTGACCGAAGAGGCGGTGAGCTGTAGCGGCGTTGTGTTGGCGGTGTCTTTGGACATCGTCAACGCATTTAATAGTCTGCCATTCAACTGTATCAGGGAACCACTCCACTATAATGAGGTGCCAAAGTACTTGAGGCGACTGGTGGTAGACTATTTGGAGGAGCGTACCGTCGTGGACAAGGACCGAGGGAGCGCCTTGAGATGGCGACCCATGTCATGCGGTGTTCCACAGTGGTTTGTCCTAAGACCTCTCCTGTGGAACGTGGGGTTCGACTGGGTCCTTCGAGAGCGTCTCCCCCCCGGGGTAGGCGTAATTTGTTACGCCGATGACACGTTGGTCACAGCTCGGGGGCGAATTTCCAGGAGGCAGCGTGCCTGGCCGGCCTGGCTGGTCGGGTGCATCGAGGCACTGGGCTTGCGGGTGTGCCTGGATAAGACGCAGGCCCTACTGCTACTTTACTGCGGTCGCAACCTTCTGCGGAAACGTAATCTCGCAGAAGGAGGCGGACTCGGATACGATCCGCCTCCGGCGTACCGAGCAGCGAAGGCGCGTCTACCAGCGCCTCATGCCGTCCTGAGTGTGGCCGCGGATGGACGAGACGGGTTTTCCCCTCCATCCGCTTCAAAGGCCAGACGTGAAGGAGCGACTTTACGCGTGTGCCGTACGTCGCCAACATTGAGAGGTGTTAAAAGCAGACGGTGCCCGCTTCAGTGCGGGCACGCGCTGGGAGGAATCTGGATGGCGTAAGAAAGCGGTTCCCGGATCCCTGCCGTCTCAGCTGCAGAGTGGCACACTGTGCGGTTTTAGTAGGTTCGATTCCTCACCACCGCCCCGCCGCAAACCCCGGTGGGATGAAGGCCCAAGGGGGTTTCCACACGTAAAAAAAAACGGAAGATGACAAATTCACGTACAACGGCCCAATTAAGAAGGTAAGTGCGGTAATGGCCCGGTAAAACAAACCGTACAATTTTAACTACTCGGTTGGCCTAGTGATTTAAGCGGCCGCCACGCCGCTGTCTACTGCTCCAAGCGTTGGTTCAGATCCCACAGGGGGCAACACTTTGAGTAATTCACTAATTGTTGTTCTGAGTCTGGCTGTTCTTTGGGGCCGTTTCATGTATGTTTGTAAAGACCCCTGCGACACAGGATTGTATATTCCTAATGTGTGACTTGTATTTAAAAAAACAAACAAAACAAGAAAACAGGAAATAAGAAAAAGATAAGTTTGGTTTAAATAAAACAATATTGAAATAGGTTTACAACACTACTGCGTACTCTTAATCTACTAGTAAATGATAATGATGATCCTGACGGTAGGTCAGCACAAACTAAGTGGATTTTAAAAGGCATAAAGTTTTTAGCTCACACTAATTTTTATTTTTGTATTCGCATTTGTTCACATATGTGTAGTGAAATGATTAAATCAAATTCAAAACTAAAATGCTAATGATTGATGCGCATCTAATTGGTCAAGTATGCATCATTTGAGGTTTGATTATATCCCCGTGATGACCGACAAATCTACACTTGTTCGAGTCGCCAACATTTTAAATGATTTATTACTGCATAATAAAAACCGAAGTGAAGTAGGTGTCAAACCTTAAAGTGAAGCTCTCAATCAGAATACGTGCATCACTCGACTATCAAGTACCCATTCATGGTTCATTTTATAGTATAAACTTTAAAACGAACTGTGAATAGATACTTGATACTACTTTACGTAAGTTAATATGTTTACATTTAAGTATAATATTATTTTTGTTCATAAGTATCTTCGGTTGAGATTAGGATTAGAAAAAAGCTAATTCAAAAATATTGTACAGATTACTGTACATTTGTATGCATGTCAACTATGCAATTATAGACTTTGATCTCCATCTCATCTGATACATACGATATTTTTAGTATGCATGCGTTTCATTTTATTATACCTTTTTGTAGAAGATTAATAAAAAATGATATTGTCAATGATGTTCTCCGTGCGGTGACGGATTGTGTATATAGGTGTCCCCGCTCCTATTTATCCCATTTTCTTATTCCGCTAGCATATGGGATATGGACACAGATTTATTATACATTTGAAGGCCGCCGCGCCTACTGTCTTTGCTATGTTATTTTTACATAAATTATTAATTACTTTCATTACATTACATGCCATGTATACTAACTGGCATGCTACATACTACATGACATTTAATGTAATAAAAAGTAATTAATCACAACACGCAATATTTTCTTGTAAGTAATATTACTACATGTAAATAGATATATATTTGACTAAACTGTTAACAAATGAAAAAAATGATACTTTCTGCAGCCCGCGGTGCTACTCTCAGTTGTTATATCTTGCTTATCCAACAGGAACACTACATTTTTTTGACGAAATCTGTGATCTATTTGTGCTAAATTTCATCCAGTTTCATTCATTCTTTTCTACAGCAAAATGTATAGTAATAAGCATCCCTATGTCTTTAATTAAACTTTCGCCTTTTTACTATAAAATTTACAAGATTACTAGAAAAAATAATAAAATTTTATTATTTACAACATTACAGTAAAATTCAAAATAGAAAAATAAATTCACAAGTCACAAAAAGAAATTGGCAGCGGTGGGATTCGAACCCACGCCTCCGAAGAGACTGGTGCCTTAAACCAGCGCCTTAGACCGCTCGGCCACGCTACCACATGTCGCACCGAACAAAATGTGCCTATTAAATCCTTGTTATCTTTTCTATTTTTGTTTGACCTCTTTTCTACATTGAGAATAGTATTATATATCTACTTTGTAACAAGTATCGCTCAATATGATTAGCATTCAATTTAATGTGTAAATGAATGTACAACGGCATCTAAAAATGAACATATATAGTAGTTTTTCATGTTTTAATTAACCTCAAATTTGTTTTCCATTTGGTTTATGAACATTGAGTGTCACCACCTAAATTCATTCGCCCAAAAACGCTATGCACCGAAAACCTTAAAACAAACCAGCCTAACAACCCAGGTCAATGTGATAATGTAAGCCAACCTCCTTTCTATATCCAGCCGTAGACTTAAAGCTGTTGATAGCTGATGAAGTCCATCTGGTGATGTCCATCTGGTGGGTAAGTATATAAACTTAATCTGTGCTACACTAGCACCGGTTAATATACAAATAAGCAGATTAAGTAAATCCTACTTTTTAATTATTACAAAATATAAAATTAATTATATAAAGACGTCGAGATATAATATAAATAAATACATTGCATTATGAACTTTAATAATTGCTGATTTAAGCGTTATTGAATATTGATTGAATTAATTATATTGTTGCCTCTTAATTTTAATGAAATAATACTATAGTCGTTTGAAAATACATTAATATATTTTATGGATTTCAAAAATCGTGCAACAATCAAATACTCTATTTTTTTGTTTTTTTTTTTATAAGAGTATACCAAAGTGACTCTGCTCCGAGAGATGGAAAGCATGAGCGAATCCTCAATGGTCATCGTACTCAATGCGAATGAGCCCTCTATAGGGGCCTATTGCGAAGCTTTTGCATCTTTGGGGGCCCCGGTCTCGCACTTACTAATGAAACAAGACAGCACGAATGCTATCATTTTAAGTTAGACTTCTGTGCAAAGGTAGTAGGTACCTATGACCCTAGTAGAGCCGGCCCGTTCCTGCTGATATCAGCGTGGTTCTACTACCTTGATTCTCTTCTTCGTTTAATGAGATGGCAACCAGTCTGTGAGTCAATCTATTTCTGCCAATGTTAACTATTTTAAGTATTCAATGCTCAATTCAATTCAAATTATTTATTTTGGTCTTATTATACATCCATATTTTGTTAGTTACAGAATGACTTAACCTAGTATTAGTAATTAAAATACTAATGAGTGTGGAAGTATAACCACCTGGACATGAGAGGAAAGTCCCACCTATCTGAAAAAATATTTAGGATGCTGTATTTTTATCATTAGTTTTATTATTTTAAATTTTAAAATTAATGATAAAAATGTGTTTATCTAATAAATATATCTGTCTAATCTCGTTTGTGACTGCTCTCAAAAATTGTGTTGTGTCTCAATGTAGAACAACGAAGATACATTCAAGTTTACAGCTTTATACTGCAAATTGCAGTATGGTAGATATTTATTTCAGAAGCATAAGAAATAATCATAAATATGCATTAATAAATTGGCTTTTGTCTTCAAATACCGTGAGGGTAGTTGTAAAGTTATAAATAATCAACAATATAATTATTTTATTACTGCCGCAGACAACAAAGCTATGTTTGTTACTTGCATATAAAGAATATTTATGATCGGAAAGATTTTTTTGATTTATGACCTAAGTTACCGTTTTCTTTATATTTCGATTCATCGTATTTATAATGATAATAATCTTTGTTTTCATATAAACTCGTATATCGTCGTAGACCTAGGAAAAGTGAATCTTACCAATTTGTTTTCATATGTTTTCGGCAATATTTGACCGTTTTTCTCAGATGTAGGTTTTAGCTTCTCTTAGAATTTTTCCATCCACGATGGTGAAAATCGAGAGGTGAATCTCCCGTCATCCCGGTTGACAAGAACATCTATGGCTATCGTTATTGGGAAGTCAGTGGCCAGTGCTCTCTAATATACTGACCACTAGTTCAATCTTCGAATTCAGTTCATCACCAGGGTTGCGGTGGTCCGACGCCAGTCGCTCCGTGGAAAAATTGATAAGGCAAAACCGGTTGAACTAGAAACTTACCCCAATTAATCTTGGAAATAATAAAGGCTAGAAAGCTGATGATGATGGTGAAAATCGAATGTAAAGCAATCATAGGCTATAGTAAAATTTGCTAGCATTCAAATAATATACAATGAATTCTCCTCTAGAGCAATTAGATTTGTTACACAAAGACGTAGTGCGGCTAGTAGAAAATAGTAATTTAATTAAAATATAAATTATTATTAATGTTATGTAATCATAATGGAAACATTCAGTACGAATACATAATTGAAGTAAAAAGTATTTTGTATCCACATCCAATTCAAACCTCCTGCTTATTTGTAATTATATAGTTTATATTCACATTTGAATTTCTGACATCAAATGTAAATCTATTTCTAGAAGAAAGTTGTAACACTAAATCTGTCTGACCTTAAACTAATTAAACATAAAGTTTCACGTAGATAAGAATCTCAGACTTTATACTGAAATAGTCTAAGGTCAGACATATTTAGTGTTAATTACTAAAATTGCGACACATCCATATACTATAGTATAGTGCATTTCTGCGGCAAACGGCCCAACTTAGCTTCACTGCGGCCTACAGACTTAAGATATTAATTTGTATAGGAGATCTTTATCATCCATCATATGACTTGTAATACTTTGAATGAGCATTCAATTTCATTTCAATATGCAATATAGTTTTGTATGTAATTGCTCTTTATGATTGTGAAACTTGGATAATAATTAATCACAATACAAAAAGAATAGAAGCCTTTGAAATGTGGTGCTGGAGAACTATTGAAACAATCAGCCGGACGGAAAAAATTGCCAACAAAGAAGTTCTAGAAAGAATGAAAGAGAATAGACTGCTGATGTCTACTATAGAAATCAGAAGAGGCACATCTTGCAACTTTATAGGTCACGGTAATGTTATAAGTAATATCATAAAAGGAAAAATAGAAGAAAAGAGAGGAATAAGAAGACCGAGGCACAGATATATAGACCAGATTAAAGAAAAAGTGGCGATTGCGACGTATACGGATGTCAAGGAAACGGCTATCGATAGGGAGAGCTGGATGAAGCTGCATCGACAAGAGCGTAGCTCTTAAGTTAATGATGATGGAGTAGGTTACAGTGTATCTTGTATAAGCTCTTACTATCTTTGTGTTCATATTACATCCTTATCTGTGCCGAGTAATAATAACACTAACAGCCTACTTTAAGTATAATATAACTAATTCTTTTTATGCTATACGTAAGCGTTCTTCACTTCACTAGCCTTCGAATACAATCTGAAAAGCAACGATCGTACTTTACGTGTTTCAAGAAAAAAAATGCAAACTTACTCAGTTATGAGACTGAGGATTTTCAGATGAACTTAAAGATAAAGTAATTGATATTGCAGTATGTTCAGCTCACACACTAAGATTGGTCTGCACGCTAGTTGACCTATAGCGATTTATCTAAGAAAAGGAATTCTAAAAATTAATTATTAGATGTAATTGCTGCCGATCGCCGCTTGCCTCTTCGCCAAGTGTTGTGGGTTCAAATCCTACACGGGCCAGATGTAATCCACAAATTGTTGTTCTGAGTCTGGGTGTTCTTTATATCCGTTTCGTGTATGTTTGTAAAGTCCTACGCGACACAGGATAATGAAATCCTAATGCAGGAGATATCTTTTAAAATAAAACATTGTTACGTGCGTAACTTATTGTAATTACAAACATATATTTTATCATCATCATCAGCTCGTTGCAGTCCATTACTGGGCATAGGCCAAATATATGTAATAAATATATTTGTTAAACTTTAAAGGTACTTTTTTTTAATAATAATATTTATTTATTACTCTTTCACAAAGGTAAGTACAGGTAATACAGTACAATGCAGAGCAATGCGTAACAATTATTGCTTTGTGAGAGACTGGTGTCTATATTAGGAAAACCTGTGTTACAGATCACCAGGCTCCCACCTCTTGCATCAACTTAGATGGTAACTTCTATTACTATCACTAATGTATAACCAATATTTAGATGCAAAATAGATTAACAAATAAAGTAACAATAAAATTATTACTTATCTAAAGATAATCATAATTTGCTCCAGTTCTTACAATATTTGCTCTTTTTATATCAGTTAGTTAATATTTACTGATAAAATTGAAACTAATATATTCATCATCATCATCATCATCAGTCTATCGCAGTCCACTGCTGGACATAGGCCTCTCCAATTTCACGCCACTTAGTTCGATCTATGGCTTCTCGCATCCAGCTCCTGCCAGCCGTCTTGCGCAAATCAAATCAATCAACTAATATATTAACTACCTTAAAACAAATCCTTTATTTTATCAGTCACAGTGGCTGGATCTATCCTGAATTTAAATATTTCTCTTACTTATCCGCATCACATAGGTACGAGTTAGACTACCTGACTCTCTCTCATCGTTGTATACGTCTCTCAAGAGGAATAATATTGTCCCGTTTTTGTAAAGTTTTTTGCTCGAATCTTTTAATCGTAAAGTGTCCAACGTGATGTCATAAAACCTATAGCTTGCTTCGATAAATAGGCTATGCAACATCGATGAAAAAAATTTTGATGCAAACTTTTTCATTTCGTACCAGCTTAGCGCGCTCAACCAAACAAACACTCACTTTACATCTACTCACTTTACTCATTTTACATCTTTATAATATTAAGTACAGATTAAGGTTTCCGTTGCATTTATAACGACGGCGATGTCTAAGTTAAGTACGGGGCAAATACAAATTTATTGTATTGTATTCGCTCCGTGAAGTTAAGCACTGTATATTGAAATAATCTCTACAACAAATAAGTGTTTTTAGGTATGAATTTGTTGTTATTCGTAACATGAAGGCTTACCGATATCGTCACTGGTCTAAACATTCCACGTGAGTTGCAAAAGTCGGCAGCAACTAGAGTATATATTAGAATTGATTATCGAATAAATAGGTATCAGCACGCGGATTGAGTTTAAAATAGGGGATTTTACCTGTTTTGTATTTGTTATTTGCAATGTAGAGATCAAGGACTTGTTTGTTTTAAGGTAATCAGACTATTTTGTAAGCTTAGTACCAAGAAACTCCTTCTTAGCCTAAATAAAACTTTAGAAATTCTACGTATGTTGAGTCTCTCATATATATTTTATTCGCTATCTATTAAAGCTGGTCCAATTATAAAGTAAATAGCGTTTTTCATTAAGTAACGATATTCTTAGAACTGATAAGGAAATTATTTCTGATAACGATACAATTATTGCAGAATGATATGTAAATATTTAATTTTAAACTAAAAATGATATAAGTTATTATTATGACTGAATATTTATTAAAAAATATTGCAGTTTTTGAAACCATTATATATTTCATGGTAAATAAGTAAGAAATAGTAATCAAATTGAACATTCGAGTTATTGTCGAATTTATTTATGTATTTCTAACTTTATGAACTTTGTACATCAGCGTACTTAATGCTTAAGGAATTCTCTTAGACTTAGAATGGTGTAGAAATCTTGCAGTGAAGTGCAGAGAGGTTACTTAACCAATATAATGTATACTACATAAATAAACACACATAAACAAAGATATACACACATTTACAATACACGTCGTATATTATCGTCATAAATATACATATATATATAAATAAATATTTTATATTCACCTCCATATTTAGATTATATTCTTATTATTATAGATTATAATATCTCTATGACAATATAACGTGTAGCAACTATCGAGTTCATAAATCTGCCACCTGTTTTGGGATACTAAATACCTAGGCCTGGACTAAGCTAGCAGTTCTCGTCCTCGTAATCAAGGAACCCGAGTAAGTAGCCACTCGACAGCTATTATCATAACGAAATATAATCTCTCCAAGAGCCTGTGAATATAACATATCTTCTGCGTTTCTAGAAAGAGTTTGGTTGGTTTCCGTAGCCCATCCTTCCTCGACGCATAAATGAGATTCTCAAGTAAGTTACTCTAAAAATAATATAAAAAGGCCCAGAATAGAGTACCAAAGTTAATTCTAATGATTTCTATACAAAATAGTTTACAAATATTGTATTAGAGTTGTAAGTACTAATAGTGTAGTTACAGGTGATAAGTTGCAGTGACCTGAACCGAAATATATAATAAACTGTGATCTAATCATAAAAAATACGCAAAATAATAAAAATAGTAGTACCAACTTGAGACATTATACTTAGCATTCTTAGATGTTTTTCATTGTAAATATATAAAATACATATTATGCAAATGAATGCTCGAACCAATACAAATAGAGATTCATGAAAACAAAGATTTGCACAGAGTGGGTAATTACTTATACTTATGTACTAAGAACAAAGTGGATTGACTTGTAAATATAATACCAGAAAATGTACGTGATTTATTTTCATTGATGTCTTTAAAAAATATTTAGATCGATCGAATCGATTTTTTTACGTAATCTGAGCCAACATCTTGAATAACTTACGATATTCTATGTACGGATTATAGACCTTTGGTTTTTAAATGATTTTCCTAGGGATCGAATGCCTTCACGGCTCATGTTCATCCTAGATCGATAAAATAGTATGTCGGCATCGTGAATTTGTGAATTGAGTTTACTAGACTAAGAAGGTAACAAATGACTAAAACCAATTTGTATAATATTTTTAACATACAACAAACATTCATATCGTTTTACGATTGTTTATTTGTGAGCTAAGAAGGGTACATGTTTAGAGACTATAAGTAAATATGTTGATTCAAAATCAAGTAAACGATACCATGACATCTCATCAAATCTTTAAAAAGAATAAACACAGGCCCTCACAACCCTCGGAAACATTGACAATTAATATAGAAAAAAACTTTATTTTTATAAATCATTTAATTTTAGATTAATTTATAATATTTAACATAACAAATAAATACTACAAGTTTAAATAAACAATGCCATGTCCAAAACACGCAAAAGTCGGGTCACGATACAGAACGAGCGCGCAACCAAAATTCACGCCACATAAAGGGTGTCTTCCTGCTAGGACCGTAATGGATAGAGAGGTCCCGTTTCTTTTAAAACGTAGTTGAACTCAATCCCCGAGAGCCTTTTTACGTTTTTTGAAATCGTTTTTCCTCTTCGAAAAATCGTCGATTAAGCGAGAAAAGACGACGAAAAAAATCGCATTTTTCGAAAAAAGTTTTTGACTTTTCAATATTTTTTTTTTTCACTGTCTTATAACAATACACGAGAGGCATCTTTTAAACAAATTTAAAATGAAAACACTGACGTTTTACTGTATTTCAACATTATATATATTTGTTATTGATCGCGCGCTTTGATTGTTGTTAAGTTAAACACTAATCAAAACGAGTTACGTCACTCACGTATAAAGGCTACTTTGTTCGGATAAAATCGACGATCACTTAACCGTTTTAAGAGCAAATGGTGACGTCGCGTCTGCGACGAGTCGTCACAAACAGACGCCATGACACCACCGCGGGTTTCGGCGTGAATTTTAGACTTAAATTTTTACATACTTAAACTTTATTTTCCGTAGAAATATAATTGTTTTTGGTAATAGGAGATATTTCCGAACATCATAAAACAGTTTTTCAAAATTACTCATCATGCCTATTCTAGATGACTGTTATCTGTTTTAAGACCAGAAATCCTTTATGTCATTTTAATGTATGTATGAGCGTAATCGAAATTTATGCTTCGGAATTATTTGTTAGAATCCAATCATTAGTTTATAAAACTACGAAATGACTAGGTAGTCATGTATTTGTAGATCATAAAAACATCGGCCCATTAGCTCAGTTGGTTAGAGCGTCGTGCTAATAACGCGAAGGTCGCGGGTTCGATCCCCTCATGGGCCACTTTCTTTTTGGATAGTAAAATATAATTTTAATAAAAAAAAAGGAACTTGAACAAAATATTTATTTGCTAAGAACGCATTTTCGCATTACTATTAACTTTAATTAAATTCAGAAATTAGAGTCGTTAGTCGTAAACTATTGACGCCACAGTTTCAGAAAAGGCTTTGAAAATCACTGCATTAATTCAGTGCAATTCTATTCTATAGAAGGGTCTTATCTAAATTTCAATGTTGGTTACGTTAAAGTTGATTTTGGCATTTCCAGATGTACTCATTATATAAACAACTCATAAACTAATGTCAAATTATTATAAAATACAATTTTACAACTATATTGAAATTATTTAAACATCGTAATAGTGCCCGTAAAAAATTTTTTTTCCACTATTTTTTTACAAGAACAATTTCGCTAAATATCGATGTATATAACATTATTACGTGTTTAAATATAAACTAAGTATGTATAGCGTTTGTACAGTCACAGTAGTAAAGAATTTATCGATTATCTTTTGATATATTGACACATAATACTTTTATCTTACTTTGTCGAGACATTTCCAACAAGATAATGCGCGTGGGAAGTAACATCCAATAATCAACGTTAACCTGTCTACTTAAACAAATGTTTCGCTAAACAGTATCTGACTGTGAAATCGATCATCAAGAACAGGTTAATGAATCTTATATTTACATAAATAGTTAGGAAGGATAGTAAAATATAAAAGAGTAAGCTGCCAAATTTAAAAATGGAATCCTGCCAAATTTACGTCAGTATTGCTAGCTAAGAAAATCCGTTAGATTTTTTAATCGTTATTTTGAAAACTGACAATGTCACCAAACTTATAAAGTACAGGCTTTTATACATTAACAATTTTATGATTTAATTACTGTTTAGTATTCGTCTGCGTTAAGTTAGTCTTTAAAGTTATAGCCAAATTGAGCAAGTAGAGTTTCTATTCATAGAAAATAAAAGAGTTGTATAGTGGTTAATTTGAAAACACATCTATTTATTGTAATGGTGCACTTTTAAAAAGCATAATCTTTATATAACTCTATTACTTATTGTTTAATTACCACCTTTATGATAATAGGCCTAAATTTAAATAATAAATGCATTAAACCGCGTGATGATGTTGTCTGTCACGCTTTCCTTGCTGACATTTGGAATAGCGCTTGCTTGATGAAATTAATATGTAGATGTAATAAATAAACGCGTCATATTTGTCCGATATTTACATTCCTGGAAAATTAACGTATAGAGGAACAAATAGAAGCAAGGAAATAAATTTTATGGAATTGGAAGGACCTTAGTGTATTTATAGCTCTTAAAAAATCAGAGTCAGAAGGTCAGAGTTAGGATTTTAACAATTTTCATTATTAGATAGGGAAGCATTTTAGTTGCGCTATGTCCGTATGTATCTAAGCGTAGATACAAGCAAAGAGGTACATTCTAGAACGCTATAGTTTTATTTTCTATACACAAATATATGTATTAATGTCTAGCAGTCGATAAGCTGATGATGATATATATTAATAAAATATGTATTAAATAACGGGGGCAATGGGATAAAATAAAATATTATTGAAGTTTTTACTTTACATATTAATACCGTTACAATTTATAATAAACAAGATATTACTTGGAATCTGTCATTGTGTTTTCTTATTTTTGCGTCAAAATATTCTAAAATATCTTGTGATATTAAAATTGAGTGGGGTGATAAAGAGAACCGAATCGCTGAGATTGAATTAGGTACATAAAATAAGAATGGAGCAAATAAAATTTTAAAAATCCTCCATACGCTTGGTATTAGTCAAAAGTTTGTGTACCGGGCTATTGAAAAGTACTATGAAACCTTCTCTGTTTGTGATAGAAAAAAATCTGGTATAAGAGAAAAAAATCCGTCCACGTAGTGTTCGTACGTAAAAGTTTCGTTCGATTTCGTTCGAAAAAATCCTGTCCGAAAGCAAAAGATTTTATCTCGGGAGATGAATATAGCACCTAGAACCATGTCGAGTATTTTAAAAGATGACTAAGGACTTACAGCCTTATAAAGCCTATTGAAGACGCCCTGGTCATTTCTTAACTGGTAATTAAAAAAGAATAAGGAGTTTAAATCAAAACTAATGCTTAAGCGGTACGCCAAGGGAAGTCACAGAATAATATTGTTTTACGAATAAGAATTTTATTACAACTGAGCAATATTTTAACAAACAAAATGACCGCAGTTATGCTGCAGGCTCTAAAGAAGCTGCCCAATTAATCAACAGAATACAACCTGGGCATTATCAGACTTCAGTGATAGACTGATGGGATGTTAGGTATGAAAGAGTGACTGAGCTAAATTGCTGTGAAAAGTGTATTAAGATATCATTCTTGAGAAGGCAGCTAAAACCCTTAACAACACCGTGTTAAATAACCAAGAATGATCCTTTCAGCAAGACTCGGCGCCGGGTCATAAAGCTCGATCCACCGAGTTTTACCGTGGGAGAGCCACGCTTCGGCATGAATGGGCCGGCTCGACCGGAGTGATACCACGGCCTCACAGAAAACCGGTGTGAAACAGCGCTTACGCTGTGTTTCATCGAGTGAGTGAGGATACCGGAGGCCCATACCCCGATCCAACGCTCCCTATCTCCCTCACCATCCCCCTTCTCCCCAGGCCGCCATAGTGTGGGTCACCATGCTGCATTGTTCTTTTTCGCATTGAGGATGGTGACCACCACTCTTGGATTCTGCTCATGCTTTCCATCAGGCAGGGCAGAGTCATTTTGGCAGCTTAAATATATAAAAAAAAAAAGAAAAAAAAAAAGAATCTTGGTTAGAAACGAACGTTCCGGATTTTATCAGAGCTGAGGATTAGCCGTTATCTATTCCTAGAGCTCAAATCGGATATACAGGTGATAACATTACAAAGGCTGCAATAACATTTCAAATCAATTATCTCGAAATGAGGTTTGTGTTGATTGGATAATATTTGCTTAAATACCGATTTAAGTACTACAAACGCACCGGCGTTTGTAGTACTAATACTCAATTATTTTAGAGAATTAAATTAAACTTTAGTAATCTCGTAAATTATATTATAGATCTGTCTGCAGCAGCTTTATTATTATCGAATATTCTTCATTACTTCATTTTATACTGTTGTTTAAAACCAGAATTACAACATATTTTGTTGCCGCATCTGTTAACTAAAACCTATTTAGAGTTATGAGATACTAGTTTAAGTCCGCGGCTCCGCCCGCGTATATGTCGGTTATCGCGGCAAATAGTAGCCTGTGTGTTATTCGGATATATAAGCTATATTACTGTTAGGTTTCCTCCAAATCCGTTGAGTAGTTTTTACGTGAAAGAGTAACAAACATCCATCCATACAAACTTTCGCGTTTATAATATTAGTATAGATTCACTCTGACAGAACACTGGTCTAAAAGATGGTTCTCAGTTAAATTTTTCGTTCACTTCTTTGACATGGGCAAAAAAATGGGACTCTAAGGTCGCGTACACGAGCTCAGCGGGAGCGGAGAGGAGCGGGAAAGGGCACGTTCAAATGTATAGACTTCTATGGGAGTGTTCCAGACACAGTGGAGCGAGAAGTGGGCGACGAGCGGCGTACAAGCGGTGCGCATGAGTGTAGCTATATCAGAAAGGAATAAAATAGCAATCATCTATGGTTAATGATTTTAATATTGCCAATGTTGTGATTTTATCACCCTGTTTTTATATTTCATCTATTTGTTTCCCTTAAAACATTTTAATTATCTTTATTACTTATAATTTGGTTCGTAGACTTCGAAAAGGCGGCCTTAAGCGGGGAGCAGAGCGGGAACTCTAACCCGTGTTCGAAACCAGCGGGCTAGACAGCGATTGCTAGAGCGGTTTAGTGTTGTGGGGTTGAAAGATGTTACAAAAAAAGATTAGTGATTACAAATAATTAATAAAAACAATCAATGTTTGATAATACTTTGCTTAATTAGGATACCTACTTATGTAATGGCGTCATAAGTAAGTATTTTAAATTTATTTTTCGAAAATCACGCAGTCCAAACCTTATAACCTTAGAAAATCTTGATTATTCGTTATCGTAAACACAATAATTTACTATTATTGCCAATTGGGGGTACTAGATTACTATACTCATTCTATGTAGATCATAGAAAGCACATCAACTAAGCGAACGGCATTACAAGTAATATAGATAATTAAAATGTTTTAATTGCAAAAAATAAATAAAATGTAAAATATTAATAGTTAAATAAATTTGAAAAAATCACAACATTGACAAAATTAAAACTCGTTACACACACCACTACACTGATGCACACCGCACGTACGCTGCTCGTCACCCGCTCGTCGCCCGCTACCCGCTGTGTTCGTGAAGACTCCCGTATAACTAACTACATTTGAACGCGCCGCTGCCCGCACCGTTCCCACGCTCGCTCTGCTCCCGTTGAGTTCGTGTACGCGGCCTTAGATCTGATCTGAGTCTGTGACTTTTACTACATCTGAAAAATGTAATAAAATTATGTGAAACTACCAACGCATTTGGTGATTTTTATCGTTTGTTTTACATCGTAACTTAGTGTCATGTGTTCTGCAAAACGTCTTAGGGTCTTACATATTTCATTATTGAGAATACACTGTGTAAGTATGCCATGTATCCTTGCTCCCCTCCCCTGCTTTCTACATATAATTTTTATCTACCTTCCATATAAATAAAAATAAATGACCAAAATGTATGTACATATATAACTTTCTATCGACTGCACCAAGTAGGATGTGTTTGTATATTCTTTTTTTTTTCTTTTGTTTTGAGGACAAGGTTTGTATAGAAGAAAATTTCAAGAAAACCAAATGTGTTATATTTTCTTAGCCCGCTATTCCTATGGGTACATTGAGACCCTGCGGAAAATTGAAGCAGGCTTAAATACTAAAAAATTTTTTCCGGTCATTTAGAAAATACTCACGAAAATAAATATGGCGGGACGAAGTTCGCTGGGAAGCTAAGTAATTGTACAATTTCATGCATTTTAAAAATTGAAAACCCATTTTTACTATTATGTAGTAGCATAGTCTGTTGACAAGAGATGTCAATTTTCACTAATAGAGAACGTCGGCCCATTAGCTCAGTTGGTTAGAGCGTCGTGCTAATAACGCGAAGGTCGCGGGTTCGATCCCCTCATGGGCCACAAATTACTTTTTGTTTACCTTTTAAAAGATTGGCGACGGCACTTTAGATCTGGCTGCTGCAAAGATGCTTCACTTGTTCGTTTTATACTATTGTTCAAAACCATATTCATGATATGATAACTTTTACCCGCGGATCCGCCAATATGATTTTCGGTAAATCCTCAAGAATCAAAGGATCTACGTTGTAAATTTCATCAAAATCGGTTCGGTGGTTTAGGCGTGAAAGGATAACAGACTGACAAAGTTACTTTCGAATTTATTATGCCAGGCCCAATGATGCAGAAGCATCTCAATAGGCCGCCATAGTGAGGGTCACCATGCTGCATTGTATGTATTAGTAGAGAATTTGGTGACCACCACTTACTTTGGTAGGTTATATGGGATAAATAAAATAAATTTGGTATGGGTTATATGGGCTGGCGCATGTGTTAAATGAAACCTATTTAGAGTGAATTATGATCCCTCTAAATACGTTTTATTGACTCTCCTTTCAAATGTTTTTTTGCTCTTCTTTGACATGGTCGAAGAAAATCGGGTTTCTTGGATCTGATCTGAATCTGTAGGTTTTTCTACATCTGAAAAGTGTAAATAGATGATATAAAACTACCAAAAATATTTGGTGATGGTCCTTATTTGTCTTGCATCGTGCTCGGACGCTATTTGTTGTGTAGAATGACATAAGTTTAGAAGGTTGTTGCGTAAAAAGTTTTTGAGTTTCCGAAATTGGTGATTGATAATAAACTCAGTCAATCAATTAATCATATATTTGCGGTAACGTGGGTTAGTTACAGACAGACCTTAACTATATGTTAGAGGTCCTACCACAATAAGCGGTGTGCAAATATACAAATATACAGAAATGTCATAAGAAAAATTTAATTGAATAGTTAACTTAAATTATCAATATGTGTATGTCAATACAAATCAACACGTTTACAGGAAATGCAAGAAAAAACGATTTAAATAATACAAACGTAGAAAGATAAAATTTGACAAAGGATATTAAAATTACCAATTGTAGATTGTAATTGTTATAATAACATTAAATTATGTTGTGTTACAGCAAATATTGTAAAATAAAAAAAGTGTCACATTCGCAGTCCACTGCTGGACATAGGCCTCTCCAATTTCACGCCACTTAGTTCGATCTATGGCTTCTCGCATCCAGCTCCTGCCAGCCGTCTTGCGCAAATCATCGCTCCACGTGGCTTGTGGACGTCCTACACTACGTTTGCCGAGACGCGGTCTCCACTCAAGAACTCGTTTACCCTAACGGTTATCGGTTCTTCGGCAAATGTGGCCAGCCCACTGCCACTTCAGCTTGCTAATCCTGTGGCTCAGCGTGCAATGGAGAGGTATATGCTCGGCGTTTCTCTAAGGGATCGCATTAGAAACGAGGTGATCCGACAAAGAACCAGGGTCATCGACGTAGCCCACAGGATTAGCAAAAGTGTAGTCCACAAAAAATTACCAAAAGAGAAATAACAGTTGTCTAATAGATATTGTAATAATTTATGTTAAAAACATTTATTACGAAGGTTTATTAAGAATCATATTATAGATCTTTGGGGTTATAACATACATGATTTTCCCAAAGAGGGTAGTTAATGAATGACTACACAGATTATTACATAAGTGAGTTCTATTTTGTGTTTGAAGCTCTTGTGTAAACAGTGATGAATGATGTCGAATATACAAAGCCATTTCAAAAATATACAAAGATTTTACGATAAGTATCTTTAATTTATTGTAGTCGTCCCTGCAACTGTTAATTTTTTTTCTTGTTAATTCTTTGAGACCATGCATAGCTCACTCACATCTTTTTTAACACTTAAATACAGTCAAACCTAGATAAGTGAGAACTGGATAAGTGAGAAAACTCTATAAGTGAGAGTAATAGCCAGGACCCGTCATTTTAAGCTCCCAAAACCTCTATAAGCGAGAAACTGAAACCTCTGTAAGAGAGAGTCGTTTTTCCCTCATAAACCTCCGTAAGTGAGACTGATACTTATCTATACCTCTATAAGCGACAGTCGAGCTTTATTTTCAAATTTAACATGTGCTATTTTATGACTCATTCTTAACTTTCGGGGAACTTCCTACCATTGTTTTTGTATTCTTGTCAATATTGTCCCTATGTATACCTATGTACATAATATATGTTGTGCATATCATGCACATAATTTTATCCTATTACATATTTACTACATTCGTACTTGCTGGGACTTGTTTTTGCTGCGTACCCCTATAAGAGAGAAACGCTACCAATGTACCTGCATTAGCGAGAAACTCGGGTTAGTGAGAAACCTCTATAAGCGAGAATGAGATTGTGCTCCCTTGAACTCTCGCTTATCCAGGTTTGACTGTACTTTATTATATACAAAGTCGCTATACTGTTTATCTTACGGTTTTTTTCTTCGTTTGTTGATAAGATCTGCCATTTTTCACTACCAAGTACCTATGGCCCATTAGCTCAGTTGGTTAGAGCGTCGTGCTAATAACGCGAAGGTCGCGGGTTCGATCCCCTCATGGGCCATGACTGTATTTTTGTTAACGTTTGTAAAACTTTGAGGACTGTGCTTTGCTGTAAATTAACAAAAGTTTTCGTTCTCACTAAATGCCAGACAATCAATTCAAATCAATAAAGTAATCAGTGTCAGCTCGACAGTAATTAGTTTATGTAGCGCTAAGCAACAACAATGATGCCCACTAAATAAAACAATTTATTCTTGTCAGCCATAAAACATAGTAGTTTCTATACCTGGTCCAATTCGCTCTCGCCGGAATACTCACATTCTCATTTTCGTTTATAACATTTTGTTTAATCCAAAGCCATGATAAATGTCTAAGGTCATCTGAAGATTTGTGCGCTGGAGATGCCTCTGCATTCTACAGAATATTATGACCAGTCATTTACGGTTGAAGCTATACGCTTGTGGAATGCATTGCCGGTAAACATTAGAAAAACGCCAACAGTAAATAGTTTTAAGAAAATGGTTCAGGAGTTTTATACGATATAAACGAGTCAGTCACGAATATGTATCTATAATGCAATATGTTAGTATAATTGAGTAATTATAGCTGTTTTATATATGTACGTGTATGTGTAAATGTATGAATGTATGTATGCAAATATGCATGTACCTATGTATTTATGTGTGTGGGTATGTGTGTATATATTTTTAAGATTAGTATATATATATATTATGTGTATGCTGTATTATATGTATGGGTACCTATACATAATATGCATGTATGGGGATGTATATGTATTTCCAGCTATATTTATTCATTAGAATTTTAACATTTTTCAAAACTCATTGCACCGTCAACTGCTACTGTCTCTCCGATACATTTTGATCCATCCTAAGGTTGCCTGGAAGAGATTGCTTTCGGCAATAAGGCTGCCCTTTGTTCAATATATATTTATCCTTTTCTGTACTCTCTTGTAACTGTAATACGGTGTACAAATAAAGAGTTATCTATCTATCTATCTATCTAGATAGATAGATAGATAGACAGATGTCTAGTCTCTATAATGCTATAGAAGAAAAAAACCAAGCATTAAAATAAACATGACCACGTTCTTTAAATGAAAACATTTAAATTAAGCCACAACATAACGGTTTTATTATATTATTAGATTGAAAAAAATAAGTCTACTAGTCTTAAAAAAACCATTCTGTATACATGAAAGAGAAAAAATATAAATCTGTACATTTACTAAGATTTACGTTGTTTACACATGTACAAAGCATACATGTATATGTTGTTATATGTACAATCGTGTAGCAAAAATAAGTTTCAAAGAGAGTTGGCGGGTCCACTGTCAAGTCGGACAACAAAGTACCTGACGATTAATCCAATTTAGAAAGGTTAAAAAAATATAACACTGGTCCAAAACTTAATCTCGATAAACAGACGAGCAGGTGCTACTATTTCATCCAAACATTCGTTTAATCATAGGGCAGTCATAATTGGATGAAGACTGTAATTACTTGCCATCTTCGGGTTAACATGTGATATGAGATCATGGCATTACTTACTTCGTACTTGTAATTATTTTTACGTTACACACAATCATTTACTACTTTTCTTTAACAGTTAAACCGAGGTGTAACAAAAATAGTGTAGACTATAGTGCAGTACGTCATGTGTCGTCGGGAACTTTCAAGACATATGAGAAACGAACACAAAATACCAAAATTGAACAACAATTTGTAGATCACGCAAAGTTTTGTTGCTAGAATATAGAACCCACAACACTCATCACAGTAGGCAGCAGCAGTTAACTACAATCCCATTCATGCAGTGAATGAATGTAAAAAACTCAAAGACGTTTACTTGAGAATGAACATTGTTTTATATCGAAACCGTCCTATGTGTTAATACACAATGGGTGCCCGACGAGACTCGGAGCCAAAAGACCCTTTTCCAGGAGTGAACCTACCTGCCGTGAAGTTTTAAGGGTCATTTTTTTATCTTCATTGAACAAACGTTTAGTAGTTTTATCGTGTTCTCTTTGGGATATTGTAAAACCGGAGGACTATTAGACTCGACCGATTTAAATTTAGTTATTGTTACACAACGGTGTAACTGAGGACGACATATACAGATGAGCGTGTTTCCCACATTTATCACGGCACAATAGAGATATAATAGTCATCTCTTACTTTTAGAGCACATTGAATTTTCATTAGACGTTAGTTATTAGCTCGTTCACAGGATGTTCAATGAGTCGAATACTGTTTTACATTACCGTAACTCCGATTTACTAATCTATTTTTTAAACCATTTCATCTTTTATAATACCTACAACTAAAGAAAGCGAGGGAACGAACTTGTTTACTCATTTTTAGAGTTACGTATCTCAGAAGAAAAAACGGAACCCTCACTCTGTCAAGACCCTTTTTCTCAGGAACGCGTGGAGTGCTGGAGCTGAAATTCATGTCAAATACTCAGGTCTACTGTCCCCTGAAGCTGTGAAAAAATCAAAATTCTAAGCTACGTTTATGCTGCAAATTTTCGATACTCGCAAGGGAATCAAAACCTACAGAGTACTGCCCGTGAACTCAGAATCTTGAAATTTGGTACGAAGCAACGTTTTATAACAAGATAAAGGGAAAAAATTAGTTGCATCATGTAATAAATATATTTTTATAGGTAATTTTAAACTTACTACTACTTTCCTTATGGATGACAAATGTCATCCATGAGGAAAGTGGTAGTAAGGTATTAATAAAAATACCATAACTTTTACTTATTATATATACCTACAGGTTTCAACGGAACCTTCAGTGCGCGAGTACAACTCGCGCTTGCCTGGTTTATTTTATCATAACATAAATCGTTAAGTCGTTACGTATTCGAATAAGCGAACAATGGTTTAAGTACGTATTGATTTGAAACTTAAGAACATACATTATATCTTTATAACAGACAGGCAGAGTTACTTTCGAATTTATAATTTCAGATCTATCGCGACACTATTTCTTTGTGTTTTAATTACAAATTGAAAATACAAAGAGCGCAAAATAGATATTTTCAAAAAGTAAGTAATTCCACTAAGTTATTTTTTTTTATTTGATAACACACTGTACATAAGAAGGCGATAATAAAATCACACGTTTATATGGAGCAGCCGTAAGTTGTACGCATCAATACATCAATAGACATCAGAAGCTTACAGAATAGGACACTAGACTTTCTTTTTTGAACCGACTGCGAAAGAAGGAGGGTTTTGTTTTTCGAGTGTATGAGTATGTATGTATATTTCGTTGGCACGCCCTACAGTCTAAACGACTTGTCGTATTTTTATGTGAGTAGTATCAAAAGATTTGTCTTAGGCGTGTGATCACTGAGACTGACACTGACTGATAATGATACTGAGTACATCAAAATTAAAAAAAAAAACAAAAAAAAATATTATTCGCAGTCGATTTTCTTTTAAATAATTCATTACTTGTTTGTTGATCAGTTCTATTCATGGCGAATATGTTAATAAATATAGTTGACTCTAGACAGGAATACTGGTTTTTGATTTATAACAACTAAAAAACCCTCCGCATCAGTTCGTTCTCAGAATTCTCAGATCCTTTATTGGCGTGGCGACGGGTCACCACGGTATGTGATAGTTATCACGCTTCATGTAATGTCACAATTTTTTTTTTGATTCTTCTAAATTTTATAATGTTTAACTATGCCAAATTTTATGCTCCTCAGTGTGCACAATATTCGTAAAAAGGGGTACAGAGTTTTTGATGTATAGAAAATTCTTAGATTTCTATGATGTTTAACTATAATGTGTGGTCAGTTTAGACGGGAAACATAATTTGATTATTTATTAATAAAATAAGTTATCGTTTTATTTACCTAACTTGAAAACATAAATCACGCCCACACTCTCATAGTTTTACCTGCCAACCACTTTGTTCTTTTTATTTATTTTTATATACAAATACGATTTTAAAGAAAAATAAAATCATTTTTAAATTAACATCTTAGGTATATTTAACGAATTCATTGATTGTGATTTATGGCATTTACGTATTTAATTAATAATTATGTTTCGAACGGACGTTAAATATAGTCCTACTAATATTATAAACGCGAAAGTTGGTATAGATGCTTTGTTACTCTTTCACTTGAAAACTACTCAACGGATTGGGATGAAACTTTACTGATACATCAGAATAACACATAGGTTACTATTTGCCGCGATAACCGACATATACGCGGGCGGAGCCGCAGGCATAAATTAGTAATAAATAAGAATCGTTCTAGCTTCTATTTATTATTAGCTCTGTTTTACAACTTTGAAACCAAGATGAAATCATTTTGATGAGCAATGGGTGGAGGCAGGTCACGAAAATAAACTTTAAAGTAAGTAATTCCACTATACTGTTAGTTTTATAAATAAAATTGAACTGTAATAACTGTTTCAATACAAAGATAATGAAATCAATGTTAATTATGTTTATTCCGATAAAATTTTATGCTTTCGAAATGAGGAAAAATGTCTCAATATTGTAAAGAATTTCCTAATGATGTTAACATTTCTTGTTTATTAAAAAAAAGGATTATAGTTCTTGGCTTGTTTTGAATCCCCAATGCAAAATGAGGGATTTAAACCGATTATTATTCACGAATAATGTAGAGCAGCAATAGTCATTTAAATAAAAAAAGTATAAAGGTTAATTCTAGTTCATCATCAAGCCTTTAGGAATCTATTGGTGGACATAAGACTTACCTTAGAAATGTGGTTTATTTTCATAATAACTATTGTTACAACATATATATATATATATCAATCGGTTTACTAGCAATCGTATAATAAATAAATAAATAATTAAATAAATATTTCGGACATCTAACACTCAACGCCATCTAGTCCCAAACTAAGCAGAGCTTGTACTATGGCTACTAGACAACTGATATAAATACATATATACTTTTTTGTGTAAATACATACATATAATACATAGAAAACACCCAACCCAAACATTTGTAGATCATACAAATATTTGACCCGAGCCGGGAATCAAACCCGAGACCTCAAGAACAGCAGTCGCATACGCTACCGCTGCGCCACCGAGGCAGTCACATCTTTGGTATTTTATTTTAGAGAAATATAGTGCATGTATGATGGAATGCGTACTTAATACAGATTACCAATCCGATTTAATTTAAACTAGTGCTCACTCAGTGATTGAAATTCAATCATAATTCATTTGATTAGTGTTTAATTAGCTTTCTGATCTTATCCTGCATATATACTTTAACTGTGCCATACTCCTCTATTGGCATAATTTTCGTTAAAAGGAGTACAAACCATAAGTATTCCTTTAAAAAAATGTGGATATTGTGCATTGAAATATTTATGCATTTATTTGTATATATTGATGTAAATTAAAATGATTTTTTTACATTTTATTTATGTAATTTTATCTGAATCAAACCAATTGATTTCTTTATTTTTTTTAACACCAAAACTAATCATGAATGTTTTTCTACGGATGATTTGTCCATCCAAAGGTCTGTAACAAATAGCTTTTTAGCGATGATATTTTTATAAATGTAAACTGTATTAATTGGTGTACACAAATGTTTATTATTTTGTACAAAATTTTTGCTTCACGTATTAAGACAAGTAGTCGACCAGCGGTCAATTCGACCATTTTTTTTAAGCTTTTTGCTCTTCTCCTCCTTTTAATCTTTAACTGTGCCTGTGTAACATTTCATGCTCTTCCGTTTATGGCAAAATTTATCATTTTCGTTAAAAGGAGTACAAAGTTTTCACTTCACGTATTAATATGTAGATACAGCATACGCATGCTATAACACGTACCATGCCATTTAGTCTAATTATCCGTATTGTCACAGTAGTATCAGCTTTGTACGTGTGATCTTCAAGAACTATTTCGTATAGTGTTGTGGCGACTTCCACATACAGCGTCAACATAAAAATATATGACAGCGCCATCTGCCGAAGAAACATCGAACTACGGAGCAACGAAGAAAACTAAGAAACTACCAATCCTAAATCGCGCAATAGAAGTTCTCGCGCCGATTAACATATATACAACTTCCCAATGTCAACCGTTGGGCAGTGGCCCGCCAGGCATGATCTCCTCGCCTGGTTGGAGGATCCTCCCTTTGTGATGGAGGGACATATGACACCCGTTCCTCCACAATGTATTCATCGGCCCATTAGCTCAGTTGGTTAGAGCGTCGTGCTAATAACGCGAAGGTCGCGGGTGCGATCTCCTCATGGGCCATTAGCGTATTTTGGTACCTATTAATAATTAATTCTTGTTTAGCAAGAAAAAAATGATATTTAATCAGATACCACGTCGGTTGGTGGTGGTGATATTTTGACGGCAATCGTATGTGACTAGTTTTGCTCTTTGGCCCTTATTTCATAAGAAAAACTCTCGTGTACTTAATACATTCGCTGACGTTTCTTATTAAATAAATATATTCTTAAATATCTATTTCAATTTTGTAAATTCAGATTTTTGTAATGGATAATGCTTAAATCAGTTATTTTGTTCTTGTAGACAAATACGAACTACACTTGAGATACGCTTACCGTTTTACCGGTTTTTGTTTTTTTTTATTATCCTAATACCCTCAGTTAACATATTTCCATAGAATTTAAGTTTACGGTGCATTTATAAAAAGAAACATTGTAACCAGAGATTTATGACAAAATTACTTTACGGGGAAAAAATACTAGTTTCATCACCTGATCTATTTGAAGGAAGTACGCCGAACCTCTAGGCTTATAGTAAACATAATATAACTTGACAATTGAAAAAGAGTGTTCGATTTTTTTTAAAACGCTATTTTTGATCAACTATCGTGTAACGTATTCGATACTTAAAGTGGTCGTAACTTCTGACATTACTAAGTGTAAGTTTATTACAAGTCATGAACCATTATATGATGACCTATACTTACACTTCTGACCAAGATGGCGGTATATTTCATTATCACTGCTAGTGCCTGCAGTGTTAGAGTGAGAGTGCAAAGATTTCTCTGCATGAAAATGTAAATGTGATATAGTCTCAATTTTTACATACATACATACACATACCGACAATCGTTAAAATCGCAGTCCGCCATCCTCCGAGCATTTAAAAGGAAATTAGTATTTTAATAAGTATAATTTATGAAGATAAGTAGATGAGAAATGTAGAAAAGGGCTATTGCCTATAATGTTGGACTGGGGAATGTATGGCATGTTTGTTGCTCAAATTGGCGGTTGCGGGAGACTATCTCGGAATGCGGTTCAAACACTTTATTTATTTTAGTATTCATTGAAAAAAGTATGCAGTGTAGTAGATACCCAAATCAAGATGTGCTTGTTTATTATGCTGAGTTTTGTTTTATAGATTGTACTGTAATAATGACCAATTATATTTTTATTATTATTTCAATTCCGATACATTTCATAGACCGTCGTATCGTTTTAATAATGTGATAGCTATCAGTGATGGTCTTTTCATCTCGTGTTCGGTTTAATATTGAATACTTTTTTAATTTGGTTGACAGTGACAAAACCGTTACCTTTATTATGGTGGATTATGGGTGCGTCGCATGACTAGATTAAATCTAGATAATAAAACGAACTGCACCATAAGAAATAGTCTAGAAAAAAAAGATTTATTGGATTGTTTAATGATTAAAGAACTACCCAAATAACTTCCCACGCGTTTATACTGTTTTACAGTTTTATTACTAGATTTAAATACCCGTTTTTGATTCTCTTTCATCCGCCATTTGTAATATTAATCGATATACTCATTTTTAGTATGTGGGTGGTGGTGTTTAGTCAGCGTTGCGATCTAATAGTTTGAATTAATAAAATAACCAAATTTTGATTGATAACAAAATAATATAGATGTTGTACTACAGTGTAAGGTAGTACAAATTAGGTGTCATTAATATCTATATCATAAAACGTGAAGCAAATTATTTTTTAGCCTTTTTTACGAAAATAATGCGAACAGATGAGTATGAAATTTGGCCTAGTACAAAATATTAATGGAGGAGTGCAGACAGCTAAATAAATAGAAGAATAATAGGTTTATAATCGTTTTATGATTTTAAATTTTAAAACAAAGCCTGTCCAAAAGACGAATATTACCTATTACAAAATTTATACAGTTATAATGTTCAAATATTGTGATTTATAATACATAAATCTTGCCAGTTTACTGTATCGTAACTAAAAGAATAAAACCAACAAAACAGTCTAAAATGGTTTATTTTCTCCAAATAAATGAATTGGGTAATTAATTTTATGAATACGAATGTTAGTCTATATGTTTGTAACGCTTTCACGCCTTAAGAACTCAACCTATCGTCATGAAATGTTGCATCACCGACGTCAGAAACACGTAAGAGTTAAATACAGTATAATTAACTTTTTAAAGAAACACCGACTTGAATGCGCCAACATCATAATGAATTATAAGTACAATGAATTCTTATTTCATTAATTTACATGTTTTTTCGTGTGGTATGTTCGCTGAAGCAAAAATCTATTTCATACCATCATACGTAAGAGGCTGACGTCTAAGATAGCAGGGTATGAGGCGATACAAAAACGATCCTAAAGTACTTTTGCGAGTTTTTTTTTTTGTATATGGCAATCTGTGCCGATGTCGACAATTCTGCCAATGACATATGAATGTAAGAGATTAGTGTTAAAAAAAATACAAAGATAGCAAAGTGAAGAAGGAAGAAGGAAAACTGATTAAAGATTAATGGAATTACATACTTTTGCGAGTTAGTAGAACTCGCTCAAGTATTTCAAAGACAAATGTTATCGAGCGTGCGTACGATAGTTTGTGCTAAAATACGATGATGTGCTTTATGAATTTTGTTACTATTCCTAACGTTAACATTTTACAACTAAGCTCTGTCTGAAATAACGGTTAGCTATTATTAATTTTCCACTGTTAGGAACAGTTTTTTTTATATTTAATTGAGATCGAACGGAAAGTAAACTCTTCTAACCAAATTAAATTTTTAAATAGTCGGATTTGTGTATAAAATACGATTAACCAAACTTTTTCCGCAAAATACTTATGAAGAAAGTGCCACCTCAAAGGTGTGACCTTAAAGTTAATAATGCCGTAGTGTATGACTGCCTCGTAGGCGCAGTAGTAGCGTACGGGACTGCATGAGGTCTTGAGTTTGATTCCCGTGTCGTACCAAATGTTTGTACTATCTGCAAATATTTGTTTCGGAGTTTGGGTGTTTTCTATGTATAATATTTTATGTATGTATTTATATCAGTTGGCAAGCACCCATAATACAAGCTCTGCTTAGTTTGGTACTAGATGCGTCGTGTGTTAGATGTCCGAATAATATATTTAATATTATTATTTATTATAGTCACTTACAAAATAAAACTTAGGACTGCTCATTGGTTAACGGCAATAATAATGGTTTGTTGTTTATTAATAAACAATATGTAGTAAATTTTTTAATGCGTATACTTTTCCAAAGAAGTTTTAAAGAAAGCCCGTTTTACTTTAAAAACTCTAGAAAAGACGTTAACAACTTAATGTCATTGTTCCCCTTTTTTGGTTTTTTTTTCCTCCTGCGTAGATCCCCTCGGATACCACATCCTGGTGGCATGTTGGACTCGAATCGACTAAAACCGCACGCCATCGCGGATACTAGGAGAAGGGGAACCAGGTAAACCCTACGAAAACCCTGGAACCCTGACGTACCTCGGGCCACCCACGGTTTCTAGATGGCCCCCTAATGTCATTGTTCCCCTAACAATGGTCACAAGTATTTTAACCGACTTCAAAAAAAGTAGGAGGAGGTTATCAATTCGACTGTATTTTTTTATGTTTGTTACCTTAGAATTTTTGACTGGGTGAACCGATTTTGATGATTCTTTTTTTTTTGAAAGCTGGTGCTTCCCATGTGGTCCTATTTCACTTTAGTCCAATTCTTGGAGTAATTTTTTTTTGTTTTTAGTTTCTTGTATTCACAATAGGTGAGTAATTAGTGTCTTACGGAAGTCTTTTAAATTCTCAGATTTTCTGTAATACAACGTACTTGTATTTGAAATACAAAACTTCCTTTTGAATCACTCTCTCTCTCTCTCTCTATTAGTAAAAACTGCATCAAAATCCGTTGGGTACTTTGGAAGGTCGAAGCGTACTACAATATTTATTCAATTCAATTCAATTCAATTTCTACATAAACAAGTTACAGGTTTGAAGTTGTCGATGGTTTCCGCACTAAGCTTAAGGCTTGAGTCGCGGAGACCAATATAGGTCGTGTGTGTAAGTCAAAGTTATTGAAACTTACAGAAACTCACGGATAGTGCCAATTAAAAGTCCACACTAAAAGTTTCTAAGGTAGGTGTTGCACAAACAAACAAACAAACGAATAAGAGTTATATTTGAACACAGAAGCTACAGTCACATAATAAACACTTAGACACGATTCAACATTAAGAACTGAACATAGGGTCCGCTACAACCAAGACCAGATTTTACATTATTCATTAGTGCTAATTCTGCTGTTCTAAAATCTCTCGTAACAGCGACGACAAACGATGCTCAAAAGATTAGCAAAAAAATAATAATAATAGTAAGTGAAAAAAATACTAGTTAGTGTAAAAATATATTTTATTAAAAACTATGTATGTATTAGTGTTTTTTAGTTTCAACTTTTAATTTTGGCTTGATGATGATTTTCTTAGACCAGTAGAACTGTTTCAGAATAAATAATAAATAAATATTTTCGGACATTTTAACACGCAACGCCATCTAGTCCCAAACTAAGCAGAGCTTGTACTATGGATACTAAACAACTGATATTAATACATATATACTCTTTTTTCTTTTGTACATACATAGAAAACACCCAAACTCCGAAACAAATATTTGCAGATCATACAAACATTTGGACCGACTCAGGAATCGAACCCGCCACCGTCAATGTTTGGATACTTTCAAGAATGGCATGGCTAGATAACAAATGATAAAACAAAAATGAAGACTTGGCCCATGAGGGGATCGAACCCGCGACCTTCGCGTTATTAGCACGACGCTCTAACCAACTGAGCTAATGGGCCGATGCGAGTAACGTCGAATATAAAGAGCAGATTGAGTTTCATAAATCAACTGGGTGTTCAGAGAATCGCGATGTTTTTTCTTACTAGATCCCAAATGGTCGTATGAACAATAGTACAATGTACCTTTGGATAGGTTGTATTATGTTATACCAGCGTTTCTTCCCAATCGAAGCGCCTGGGATTCAATTGGGAAGGTAACCGGGATTTGAAAAAACATCTTACTGGACTGCTATAGTACCAATGTGTCACCATGCTGTTTTGTTTACATCCGCAATGAGGATGGTGACAGCCACTCCTAGATTCTACTTACGCTTTCTATCAGGCAGAGGGGAGTCATTTTGGCAGGCGAGTATAATCTCCGTATCACATCTATTAAATTATCACATTTATTATAGACCGTCTCGGAACGTCTCGTAACCGTTTCCTTATGTTATTCAAATTTATATACATATTGACTAAAGGTAAATTTAGCATATGCCTGAGTTCGAATTTTTAAGAAAAAATCACAAACAAAACTTTTTAAAAGTACAAGCCGGATACGTAAAAACTTTTGATGAAATTTAAATAGCCTGTTTCACCCGGACTATTACGTTTATTACGAATCTATTTTCTCTTTTATTATAATCGGAACATACATGTATGTTACATAAGCTGCCAAAAATATTACCCTTCCATATGTCTTCACCGTAAGTCAAGTTAAAAGGTGGCCAATGGAGCCCAATTCTTAACTCTATATATACATGAAACACAAAAATGTATGTACGCCCAAAACTTTCGACCGACTGCACTAAATTGAATAATTTATATTTTTATGTATTTGTTAGTGTCAGGATAAGGTTTGAATGGAAAAAAAGCTTCTGTTATACATCGCACGGGCTTAATGAAAGATTTATTTCGTTGATTTAGAAAATATTTAGAAAAATAAATAAGGCGATGCGAAATTCGCCTGGTCCAGCTAGATGTATATAAACACTAGCTGCCCCGACTGACTTCGTTCTCCCAAAAGTTATTGTCCCGTCTTGTTTTTTTTTTACTGCGTTCCTCGCAAATTTAACGTGTTTTCTGTCCATGAAAATCTGCAATGAGGTGAATCTGAAAAATTGAAAAAAGAACCGAAATTAGCAACCAACTTAGCAACACATTTGGCAATTCATTATTATTTTTATATATACTCGTAACTACACGACTACCGGCACCTAAAACCATTGACCTATTATACACCAGATTAGCAATTACGAAACAAAAATGCATTCACCGAAATTAAGAGATTTCGCGCCAACCGAAGACGAAGAACCGAAGAAGAAGAATGGGTGAATGCGTAGTGAAAGAATGCGATACAAGGTCAAAAAACTGTATGAAATCAAGTAAAAATACTTTTCATGTATAAGTAAATATATTCTTTATGTATTTAAATAAAGGCAAATCACGCTATAATCGAGATAAAATATTATAATTGCAATTTACATACGGTGTTACCCTTAACTTTAAAACTTAAAATTTTTGCTTTATTCATGAGAATAATGATATTAACATATTTACAAGATAAGAGCTAAACACAGTCAACACAGTCATATTTAAAATCATTTATAATATAATTAGCAAATTAATAGCAGTTATGAAAATTAGCGAATACATGAATTAATTACCTTCATATGCGAAATTTCATTGTTTCATACGTTGAAGCTATACATTTATACTTTATGCTATTATGATATATTGATACGTATGTAAAAGTCTGTATCATAACAATCAATTGTTCACTCAAACCTTAAAAAAAAAGATTCTAAAAAGAGAATTTGTGGTTTTTTTTATAAACTTTTTAGCATAAAGAGTTTGTATTTGTAATATTAACTTCTAAAACGCTTGAATAGCTTAAAGGAAATAAGTTATTACAAGGATTTGCGATACACCCTAGGGACTGTTTAACATCAATGCAAGTTGATTATTCGCTTTTGATTAACGCCATTATTGATACATACATGAAAATAAGGTTATATCATGAAAGCATAATGTTTACTCAAACTTACAAAAAAGATTCTAAAAGACAATCTTGTGTCCACGACTATTTAGCCGTGACAGAGCCTCGCTTCGGAATGCATGGCCCGTCTCAACCGGAGTAATACCACGGCCTCACAGAAAACCGGTGTGAAACAGCTCTTGTGCTGTATTTCATCGAGTGAGTGAGGATACAGGAGGCCCATACCCCAGATTCTAAAACACTCGCTGCAACACTGTTGTCATTTGACCTTTGCCAAGGCTGCTCTAACGAGACACAGTTATGCGTAGAACATCATAAAGACGTGCCCATGCCATTAACATTGACTATGGTAGTC
The DNA here is from genome assembly GCA_003709505.1 of Hyphantria cunea. NCBI lineage: Eukaryota > Metazoa > Arthropoda > Insecta > Lepidoptera > Erebidae > Hyphantria > Hyphantria cunea. The sequence continues at coordinate 289,474 of PKRV01000143.1, read as the reverse complement.
GTTTAAACATCGATGATCTTCTTATCGCCACCATATAGTTTATACGACGAAACTGTGTATACGCTGAATACTGCTTGCAATAACAAAATTTACTAATAACTGTCAAGGTTCCATTTTTGCGGAATTCTAAAAAATACGCCCATAATTTAACATTGGTCATTCAGTTGAATTTTGTTTTAGCCATATACTCGTATCTATTTAATAGTATCATCATCAACAGACACCTTTTAATAGCCCACTGCTGGATATATACGTAAGCCTCTCCTTTGAAAAGAGGTTTTTTAAATAAATACTTTTACATTTACTATAATAAATGGGTATTGATTTGACCATAAATTAAAGTTTGTGCGAATTGTACAAATATTTAAATGCAATAAACATTAATAATGCGAGCAATACTAGTGTACTACACGATAATACAAATATAAGATATCGTAAAGCTATTAAGATATGCATTCCTGATATATACGAAGTACATTCGCTTATTAATGTAATAACCACTTTAATTAAAATTCCAAACACTGATCGTTTTGAATTATTTCATGAAAATGTGTGAAGATTGCCTTGCAAATTGGTATACATAAATTAATTCGGCGCGATCAAAGATATCGACTTGACTTCGATTGATGGTGATTTAACATGTGTACTGTGTAGGGTTTTAAAATTCACACTCAAATAAAATAAAATGGACTCGACGAAAAGGTATTAACAGATGCAAGCGATAATTTTTGCGTCAAACCTTCAAATTCTAAATTAATTACTTAATTTTTCAAATTGAACTGGATGGATTTGTGTTGTGATACTTATTTCGCCAGTTCACTTACAAATGTTTCTCATACACGCAATTTTTTTTTCTTACTCGTAAAGAAATGTATAATTAATTCATTATATACGATACATTCTTAGTCCTCATATTCTTTTTTCAGCTTTTTGGAGTCAACACAATAGGTGTGTAAATAAGTAAAAGTAGTAGTAAATTTAGTAGTTTTCGATGCGCATTTGCTTCTGAGATCAGCTTATTTCACTGTTGCACGGCACATTGCGGATTTAATTCTATCTAAATAATGCTCCATGTAGGAGACAATCGTTCAACAATGGAAGGCGATATATTGATTGATACGATCATTTTTATGCGTTCGAAAATCTAAAAAATCAAGCTTTGCTTAGTTTAAGTCCAAAAGCGTTACATAAACGTGGTGCAAAATAATTTTAAAAATAATATTATTCGTAGATTATCCAGGGGTTTATTAAGTGAATGAATTGAATGTATTGCTATCGAGTATAGCTTTATGCTATTTTACTGTCACTTGAATTACATGTTAGAATATTAGAAATAGGGGATTGATAAAAACTCAAACGCCAACTTCGACACAACTATAGTATCTTTAATTATACAAAAACATTTTCTAAAAGTACTTCGTTTACAAAGTCTGAAAATATTCTTTTATAAGTACTCGCTGCCATTACCCAACAACACGCTATGAACTATATTTTCAGATTATATATATATACTGTTAATTATTTTGTTATATAATGTTCAGTTAATTTACTTAAAATATATTTTCAATAAATTATTGAGCCTCTTATGTGTACCAAACACCGTAATAATAACTCCAATCCATTTTATTTCTTCAAAAACTAATAAAAATTTAATTGCACAACCGGCCGGCTATAAAATTTACAAACACGTATGACATTATAGCTTTATTTACATTAAAACTAAAAAATAATGATTAAATATAAATTGAGCATAAAATGGCATATAAAGATAACAATTAATTACCGCGACAAAATTCATAATAATTAATAATGTGATAAATTATTAACATTTAGGCACGAACATCAATGGTGGGTTGAGCGTTCATACAAACAGTTCAATAAATAATTCTAAAATACATTAATAAAAATTGGTAAATAGCAGTAACATGTATTTATATGGACGATAACACCGAATGGTAGCACCACACGGTACTCACATAGAAAAAGCGTCTTCTATAAGATAAGGTTTGAGGTAAAATTTGGTGACTATTAACTTACTGTACACATTATCAGTATTCTTACATTCCCTTATAATATTTTATCTTTAATCATGCTATATTAACATTGCATCTTAACCCGATACGGTATACACTATCATTTAATTATAATATACATATATTTTACTTAATTTATATTTACAATCTTAGCTACTGTTTAAAGTTCTCCTCAGCACTCTATAGTATGCATGTACGGCACCTCATCTAAGTTACTGAGAGACGCTACAGAAGCCCTGCCGCCGTGTCCTGTTGTAATTGAAATGACACTTCGATGCTCCGAATCACTATCACCACTCAAGATAATATTAGTTTCACCCATAAACCCTGAATCAATCTGCTCATGAGTATGCATTATTTTGCCTTGAGGTTCAAAGGTGTTAAGCCCCAATTCGGCCAACATTTCCTTGGAATCATCAAAGTTTCCGAAGAAAACAGAGTCGGTTTCAACGCTTTCTCCTCCTGACTCGCTCCGTCCATCCCATAACGATTCCAAATCATCAGTATCCGATTCCATTTGTAAAATAAGTGGTTTGGTGACAACTGCTCTTATAGTTGGTATGGAGGCCTGTTCCGATATTACTGATTTTACCGGTCTCAACTGCATTAAATATCTTGCTCGCCGTTTTGATTCATTGGAATCAGTACTCATGTAGCCAGAGTCTTCAGTTCTATATAATTTTCTCAAATCTGTTCGTCGAGATCGGGTTCTTGCAGATCGACGCCCTGACCTTCGAGCATTCAAGTTGTCAAGTCGGGTATATTGTTGGAATCTATCTCTATCCTCTGATATCCTACGTCGGTCACCAAGCGGACTACCGCGCGCAGTAGTTGTGAACTTGGGTGATAGTTCAGTTCCTCGGCGTTGGTGTGGAGGTATTGGTGGTTTAGGATCATTTTTTCCTTCAATGTGTCTTATTAAATCAGGTGCCTTGACAGATCTCATGAACGCTGATAAGTCTTGGCCATATGTAATACTTTGACGTCTACTGTAAAATTTCATCTCTTCCTCCTGAGCTTTTGCTTTGGCTTCATAAATCTCCCTAAGATTACCGATTTTTCTTGTAACAATTTCAACGGGTGATTTCTTACAAGATTCACTTTCAGAAGATGTGGATTTATACTTAAAACTACCCGCAGATTTTAAAAGAATTTTTTCGATACGTTTCTTAGTTTCTCGTCTGTCAAGAGTATCGGGATCAAAATCAACGTCATCTTTACTACCAGTACGTCTAGTTTCGACTGGTGAACCCCGCACTTCAATAGTTAGCGATCCCGGCTTTGCTAACTCGTGAATGTTGTCATATAAGGGTTCAATGTGACTGTTGACAAAAATTTCTTCGTTACTAAAGTTTTTATCGTCCTTAAATTGCGAGTGGTCGACAGCTTTTCTCATATCTCGCCAACTTGTACTCATTACCTTATCCCTTTCACCTTGTAAAATATGACTGTGATCAAATCTACCTCTCTGTGACAACTCTGGCCCACAAGCAACAGAAAATCGTCTCCTCTTCAGGATATTAGGGTCTATGTTATCAAAGTCAGTGAGATTATGTTTTAAACCATATATATCTTTTTTTCTGGACAAAGTTAGTACATTATCATCACTAAAATATTGCGAATCTGCTCCTATTACTGGTATAACAAGTTTTGGTGAGATTTGTGATTCTGAATCCAATTTTTCATCATCTATTTCTGTTGGATCTATACGTCGACACGTCTTTATTTCACGAATAACAGCTTCCATCTTTACTTTTACTTCTGGTGGTATAGGAGCTTCTTCTTCTTCCCCTGGTTCTGGCGGACTTACAGGAGGAGGAGGAGGTGGAGGCAATTTCTTTCTGATACGTCGGGATGTGTGGCTAGGTGGAGGACTTTTCTTTTCTGAGTTTGTAACAATAGACATGGATATTTTATCAGTTTCATTATCTAGTTTTATTTGTTTGATATTCGTGGGCTTGCTGATTATTTTTCTTTCTTCAGGTTTATTTTCTACCGATATATATTCTTTTAAAACTCTATCATGGCTTTCTTTAATAATCATTTCAGCAGTTTTAGGTTTTATTTCTGAAATCTGAGGCTTATTTTCAATTTGTTTAGGTTTTAAATCGATTACTGTTGGCTTCGATTCTTTGATAATGAATTTATTTTCTCTTAATACATCTTTATTGTCTGTATACATAGAATTACTATCTATATGTGATTGTTCAACATCGATATTTTTTGGTTTGGTATATGTAACACTAAGCATTTTATTACTTTCCCCTGCAGATTTTAGACAAATAGATTCTTTCTTCTTAACCTCTATATTTCTTGGCGTACCACTAATCTTGGCAATAGATTTAGTTGATTTGGAAGTACTTGTTACTGTTGGTACTTCATCTAACCACTTTCTAACAATTTTTTGTTTGTAATCTTCACTTACACAAGATTTGCAGGAACTAGATCTAGTCAGAGTTACTGTCTTGGGCGATAGAGAGCTACTATCACAACCTGGACATCCACCGCAATGAGCAGTTTTTCTTGTGTTTTCTTGCTTTAGGCTAATTGCGCTAAATCGACGACCACGTCGAGCACATGGAATGTCCCAGCCAAGATCAATAGTCTGGTAAAGATCTTCTTCGGGTATATCAGATAAAATTGGTAAAAATCTTTTTGATGTCATTTTTTCTTTCGCAATGTACATAACCTCGCGAATTTTTGTTAAGAATTCAATAGCTGCAGGTGGTGGATTCTGAAAAATAAATTTTACTTTAGTAATAAAAAAATATTTTTGTTTAAGAAGACAATCATATATATATATTTTTAGGCTTGTTTATTGTTACATTTTTTTATAGAACGCTTTATACCAAAAATTGCTTGTTCATTCTAAAAGCTACTAGTAAAGACAAAACGTACGCAATTATTGTATTCTTACTTTTAGATGTTCGGTTTCAAAGAATACTGGATTAAAATACAGTTTCTTTCTATAAGCAGTCTCTCCGTTTGAGGACGGCAACTGTCGACTTCCTCCAAAGTTATTTTCAAGACTGCAATCTATTATGGAAAGTTCTGAATGAGGTGCCCGTTCTAAAGCATCTGGTGACATCGAACGCCTTTGGAATCGTTCATTCATTTTTTCAGAAGGAGTAGCTGTTCTTATTGATGGCCTTAGTGTCTTCATCCGGCGAGAGTGGACCATCGCAGATATTACGTTTGAATTTAACTTCTGAAACTAATGTAATGAAGTTATATTACAAATCTATATTGAGGATTTATTTAATCACCATAATATGAACAATTTCTAACCTTATGTGGCTGTATATGACATGGAGAATCCATGTTGTCTTCGGAATGTTCACTAACATTAGGAATATTATCGTCATGGAAAAAATCACCGCCCATTTCGTTAAGTTTTAAAAGTGGATTCGTTTTCATCATCTAAAAATCAAAAGAAATATAAATAATATGAACTTAAGGTGGTCAAATGATGATCACATATGTTTTTTACGCTAGTTCTTACCACATTGCTCATATCTATTCTAGATTCCAGGGACCCATTATCTGTTGACATAGTATTAGTATGGTTATGTTCTGGATCTTTTTGATTTCGCTTTTGCCTTTGTTTGTAATGGACGTAAAAGATAATTCCAGCTGCATATACGAAGACCAAGAGTAGAACGCATACTCCGATTGCCAAAGATTCTAAGACGCTGAGACCTTGGCTTTGTGAAAATTCTGATGTCACTATTTCTCCAGCATGGAAAGGTATTGAACGCACATCTGTGGATGAATCATTAATTTGTTATTCTCATGCATATTTAACAATTGGTCAAGTAAATTTTAGGCTATACGTTCTGAATATATAGTGTGACTTACCAAGTAAAGTATTTTGAGCTGCTCCCGCGATGCGAAAAGCTGCGCAAGAAGTAGCAAGACGAGAATTGATTGCCGCAGAACAGAGAACGTGTACAGCCACCAAGCGACCCTCGAGCCTTGTATGAAGTGCTGCTGATCCACGCCACTGTTAAGTAAATTACCAAACCATAACATTTAGCTTTTATTATAAGATATAAAAATTGTGTTAACCTTTCCCCCAATATTTTTGCCCGCAAATTTAAGCAAATTAATTCAACAGTTATCAATGCAATACGTTATAGCATTTGTCACTATACATATATGCTTTCGGTTACAAATCACTTGAAAAATGTGAAGCTTAAGGGTATAAAATGTAAAAATCGACAGAAAGCGTTTGTATACATTTGTAAAACATAATATCAAGTCCAGACGGTTGATATGTACAAAAATAAAATCCATATGAATCCATCTTATAAGTTTATCAATATAGAGAGATCTAAATGCTGAGTATTTGGACGTATTATACAAATTGCTCCTTTGACGCCTTCGCGTTTATCTGGTGCTGCATCAAGTACGACTCGCATTTCAACACGCGCTTTACTGGCGTTGACACCTGCTCGATTGATGGATCCAACGAATGTTACGTTTTGCCAGACCGCCCAAACATAAGTAAAATTGTTGACATAAGATAATATATTCATGATGATATATCTCGTAGCCGACTTGTTTATGTTCTCAATTGTATCGCATGATTTGTGATTAGATGTTATTTTTGATATATTTAAAAACTTAATTTTAGATTCATTGTTTATTAAATAACGGGAACAGTGATCGTTCGTATCAAACCAAAGATATTTGGTTATATTCATGACAGACAATTTTGTCGTGTTGATACATATCTACATCATTAAAAATATCTACCGAACGATAATAATATTTTATATAAATCCAATACAACTGGTTCATTTCAAAACGTTTTACCGTCTCCATATTAAAGTTATGGTTTTCAATAAGTGGGTCTGGCTCGTGCCGCTTTACAGGTTGCAAATGTTTTATGACTCCAATAAATTAATACAAAAAAGATTGCATGATCATTTTGTACTTGTTTTTTTAGTTTCCGTAACTACCTCATTTTGAATAAACTTGATTCTTTTGAGAGCAGACATCTGCGCAATTATCTAGGACATAATACTAGGAATTAAACAATAAATGTAGCTGTCAATTCTGGGTAACTGGGCAGTTTGTAAACACGGGAGATCTTATCTCTAACATAGAAGAGGCTGAATGCCTCGGGAATCCGTTTTATCTTTTAAAGTCAGGTAACTGCGAAAAGCGACGATATTAAATATACATATCACAAAATATTACACTTAAACTTATCTAAACTGCAGTATATCTGTTCTATAAGCTATTACAATCACCATTAAAATATGTTTTTAATATTCATTAAAATTGTCAAAGTAGTTTATTAAATATAATTTGTCAATCGATTTTGATTTTATACAAACCGAGATTCCTATTGTTCTCACTGGATGTTTACCATATATTTTATATATATATAGTTTTCGGTCTTTCGTCCTTGGCTATCAAACGGACCGGTCTTTGGTCCGGTTGTTTCGCGATAAACATTTAACGTTCTTGACGCGTGCACATAACCGCGTTATGGATTTGGCTCGGCTGCCCCCAACCGCAATCTTACAATCTTTGGTTGCAAGATGTAGAAACGTTTATTTTAATGTATTTACAGTTTTTATCTTATATGTCCATAATTTATTTCTATCATGTTTGGAGCATCAGTATTTTTGTGCAGATGTTGATAAGTTATGTCCTATAATTATATTTTCATTCATGATTTTTCGCCGTAGAACGAATTGCTGTGAAAATCGGTTTGATGATTAAATAAGCATGACCTTGCAGATTTTCTGCATTAGATTAATAAGGGTATTTGAAAATAATACTTTCTCTACATCCAAGCGTGATTTTCAGATATTTTGATCGTTGTCTTAAATTTTACGTTTTCTTAGCCATAGGATATCCGGTACTTACCTAATATGTAGTGAGGTGGGAACTCATCATTAGTTCTTCAATAATTATTTGTTGGGCCAACTGAAGGGTGAGTATACATTACAGAAAAAAATATTAAAAGATTATTTTGCTTATCTGTGTCCACCCAAGACTGCATTACTTAATATTGTTCTCATTTCGATAACATCATGTCAAGTGCAGCTTACATAAACTTTTTAATTTCCTTTACTTCAGTTAATTGTCGTTCAGCTAAAATCCCTTGATTTTTAAATTTTATATTCAAAAGACTATAAAAATTTGGAGGGATATGTGAAAATAATTGGTTTATTTCGATAAGTTTTATTAACATACCATGTTTTGATATTGGATTTGTTTTGGAGTATAACGTCTTCTTGGGTGGTGCACTTGATGGTTTCTGGTGTTGTGCTGAGTGCTCTCATTTACTGTTTACATTTTGTGGTTATAAAGACAACTCATATTATTGCAGTTTTATGTATTCGCTGAATAAAAACGGACCGGTCATATAAAACTTCATGGCCAATGATGCTATAGCAGCGGTTCAAGTTATAAAACCTAAAAATTCTTCTCAAGACATAGTAGTAAAGTGATGAAAGTATATTCTGGATAACTCTTAGGTATGCTGTTTCAATTTAAAAGGTATTTGCAGTTTTATTGTTTTAAAAGTTAGTTTACCAAATAATTTATAAAATGCCTGTGCCTAATTATATATAATTAGGCCCAGGCATTTGACTAGGTGTTACCTAGTCAAAGTCTAATAGTAGTCCTATAGTGAAAATTCAAAATGTCGCACAAAATGTTGCTAAAAGGTTATTCTTTTATTATATTAATATATATATATATTCTTTCTTTCCTTGTCTTAATAAGGTAATTAGTACAAGGTTTGTTGTTGGTAAATCTTTCAAAATTCAAAAATGTAGGAAAGTAGACACTCTTAGAGGTGGAATATTTAATATTTTATTTATCTTTAATTATGGTTAATCTAACCTAGTGTATAAGCATTTCGATAAGTAATTAAACTTGATGAAATACCCGCAGAAAACATGTTACACGGACCGTTAACTACGTTTAAACCTTCATTTATAATTGATCTCATTGTTATCTATAACACCGACCCAAATTCTTTATCTATCAATTTATCATCCTTTATCAGTCAAGTTCATTTTTGGATATAATCAATACATATAGTCAGTATATAAAATCGTAACTTGTCGCTATTTTTACATGGAAGATATATTACAAAAACTATTATATTGGGCTTTATGAATGCAACAGAATCCAAAACAAGGATTTTTAGTATTTTTGTCTATTTGTCTGTACGTTTGTCCTTGCTAAGTTGTAACGCAAAATGATTTTGATCCTTTTAACATTTAGTGTTTATTTCAATCGGTTCATAAATAAGAAAGTTATATCAGATCAGGTGATTTTTCACACCGATAACCGTCGCATACGCAGGCGGTGTCGCAAACAAAAGCTAGTTTATAACAACACTGTAAATAGAAATAGTGTAGGTATGTAATCGTAATTAGTTTTTTAAGTTAATATTTATATTCTACTAGTTTAAGCCCACGGTTACGCTCGCGTGTATATCGCTTGTCGCTGTATAGAGTAGCGTATATACTTCCTCAAGAATCAAAGTATCTTCATGACAAATTTCATGTCGTGAAAGCGTAATAGAGAGACATAAAGATAGACAGCAAAAGTTACTTCGAGGCGCTCACAGCCCAGTTGCCCTCGGTGATTAGAAACAATCACCAAGGGTAAGTAATGACCAACATGATGAAACATGATGATCGTATACAATTTTAAGCGAAATTCGCATAAGGCAGAGTAGTCGGGTGAATATAACATTTAAATATAAAAGTTGCCCTTAATAATCTCCGAAACGGTTATCACATTTTTCATTGCCAACTTTGTTAACATCTGGGTATTAAAGATCGTATAAATGGTATTTTGTGTACGGATTTATGTCACTGAATTATACTTAACAGACGAACAGATCAATGGCATTTATCTTAGCTCCTGACCGTACGTATTCGTTTCTTTTGGATAATACTTTTAACTGTTTTGGAAAACACATAAACTTTGTAGCGTTTATTATGAAAACGTTTTCTTTTAATGTTTCTCTCCTTTATAATGCGAAAGGACACTGTTAAAATTTAATTGTATTTCGCCCCCAGCAGCACGTAAGGCTGGTTTTTTTGTAATCTTTATTTGAATTCAGGTAATTATTTCCAAAGGCTTCTTGTCGCCATTTCTACAAATGACGTAAATGGTCTCAGATTTATGAATGAAAATATCTACTTTAAGATTAACATTTTCAAATCCAGTAATGTATCTCAATTTTCCTAATTAAGGTAAAGGATAGGGTAAGGTGCTCATAGCCCAGTTGCACTCGGTGATTAGGAACAATCACGCAAGCAACGACGGCGCAGTCAGTACCTGGATGGGTGATCGTTAGTGGCATCACGGAGACGCTCATGCTAACCATGAGCGTCTCCGTGATTCGGAGGTCACGTTAAGCAGTCGGTCCCGGTTGTTATCATAGAATAACAGTCGTGAAGCTTAGTTTAGGCCTTTAGGCGGCTTGAAGACATCCAACAGCAAGATTACGTAGCCACAACGTTGTCTTGCCAGTCCCCAACCCGCACTTGGCCAGCGTGGGGACGTATGGCCTTAACCCTCTCCTGAGAGGAGACCCGAGCCCAGCAGTAGGACATTATGGGTTGTTGATAATTGATGATGATAGGGTAAGGTAACTCCTGTCTGTACGGAATGACAATTACAACTTTTTAAAACATTAACTCTGAAGGTGTTAGTGTCTTAAAATGACATAAACATTAATAAGCTATGTATACACTACCTGCAAAAAAGTATTGCCTTCGTCGCGATATAATCCAAATGGGACGTCGTTGTCGACCAGATCGCGAAGCGTCACCCAGCCCGTTGTCGACAAATACTGGGCGCTCGTTACCGCACAAATTGCGTCTTCCACATCTAACAAAATATTAAAAACAAAATAATATGTATGTTTTCTTTTTTGTCTACCATAGCTTCTATAGCGACGCACAGCTGAAGGTTAAAAAGAATACTGATGTTAGTACCTTCCCCTATATTAGGTATGTTTTTTTATAAATGTGTCTGCCAAAGTACTATTACTGATAGAAAGCATGAGAAGAAGAGTAGTCCAAGAGTAGTGGTCACCATATTAATTGCGAATGCAGACAATGCATCAATGCAGCATGGTAACCCACACTACGATGGACTATTGAGACGCTACTACAGCATTGGACCTCTGGTCTCATACTTAACAATGAAACACTACAGCAATATGCTATCATTTTAGATTGGTCTTATGTGTAAGGGTAGTACCACCCCGATCGAGCTAGCCCATTCATCCTGAAATCAGCGTGACTCTACTACCTATTGAATGAAATTGCGTGTTATTCTGAACTCCAAGAAGAATTTACATAACATTGTTTAGACTTTTGCTTTAGAATTTCTCGTAGTTTAGTGAGCCTCTTGATATACCTAGCCCTCCTCAAACATTTTTCTCTGTGTTCTGTCCAGTGCCAATCTTAGCCAGTTATGTCCTGCTGTGAGTTTCAGGTTGTTGTCCTATTGCGTCTGTTGGGTGTCCTCTGTTGCATTTTCCATCTCTGGGAGGTAAGAAATATTTATGCTCCATTTATTCGGCGAAATCTTATAATATGACCAATATATCTTCATTTTCTCTGTTTAATTTGATAGAGTATGTCGATAACCTTAGTTTTTTTCGTAATATTACTTTGTCTTTCGTGCCTAAATTTCACAAGTACTAGACTGGAAAAACACAGGCATTAAAAACTTTCTTTTTTATTGCCAGGCTCAGATCTGATATCATTACTTCTTTTAATGATCGGTACTTCTTCCAGCCATTAGCTATTTTCCTGTTAAATTCTTTCGTTGCCTGGTCTTTGTGGAGTTAATTGTCCTAGGTAGATGTATTTTTAAATATATTCGAGTGACTGGTTACAGATTTTAATAGTTATTGGTTTGAAGTTTATGACTGATTTGATTTTGCCCTTGTTCATAGATAGCCCTACTTTCATACTCTTGATTAAGAATTTTTATCATTTCATTACAAATTTTCAGGATTTTTTTAAAAAGTACTGTTCATACGTAAATCTGAGATAGTTAAATTTTACTCCGTTTACATTGAGACCATAGCCCTCCCAGTCTAGGTTCGAAACATACCTATTTCTTTACTTTAATTCATTTTTAAATTATTTTTAAGGAGAAATAATTGAAGAATGCTCCAAAGAGACCTAAGATATCTCATTGAATATGCCTAGATGACGCAGTGGTCGCGTACGCGACTGCTGTCCATGAGGTCTTGGTTTCGAATCCTGAGTCGGGCCAAATGTTTGTATGATCTGCAAATATTTGTTTCGGAGTTTGGGTGTTTTCTATGTATAGTATGTATGTATTTACAAAAAAAGTATTTATGTATTCATATCAGTTGTCTAATACCCATATTACAAGATCTACTTAGTTTGGGACTAGAGGGCGTTGTGTGTTAAAAAAATTTGGGACTTTCTGTAGCTCTTGTAGACTTTCTTCCGTTCTAAGTGTTAGGGTTGTTAGTGTTCTAATTTTAACTCCTTTGGTTCTTCTCATTGGAGGATGGAGGTCAAGATCTCTCTCGGTGACCAATCATTTTGTTGGTTGGTATGTTTATTACTTATTGTTGTTGTTTGTTCTACTACTTCCGTAGTAGTAATTAGTTTTTAGGAGTATTTACACCCAAAACTACTATCATTCCTTGATGCAGTCCATCAGTCCCAGTTCAGGTTTGCCCTTTTCGGTCAGTGTCTCACAGCATTGAATTAACACTATTTGGCACTAAAAATCTATTTTATTTAGCAAAAATCGTTGAAGGGCGTGTGTACTATTTAACCGCCGAAGCCGGAAATCTACCTTTTAGGTATGCACTGTTATTCGGGAATTTATGAGTAAGAAGCCTGTTAGCAGATAACAACTTGTTAAAGAAGTTACTTACCAGTAAAGACAATTTCTTTGGAGGGATATATAATTTGTCCTTTGAGTGGGAGGAAAACGTATGGTATTTGTGGTTTCGATGTGCCACGTCCGAAGCTTGCCATCAAACATTCTGCAAAAAAAACAAAATCTTTTATAACAAATTCTATTAACTATATTATTTGTCGTAAATGATAAGCATGCTCTATAACGAAACATTAATCATATATTTTCATATAATAAAGTTAAATACTTTGCTCGTTTGTTTTGTTGAACGTTCCGATCTAAGAAACTAAGAGTTAAATTGAAAATTTCTTTCTTCTGAAATGCTAAAAACATCACGATGCGACTAATGTTAACTCAGCATTAATAAACATTAACAAATATTTCTTTTTGTATTTCTCAAGGCGTTAATCAAATTTAAAGAGAAATCAAAATTAAAAATATCTATCCGAATAGACACATATAATGCACAATTGAAATCTTCATAGCATCATATTCCTGACCCACGTCATTGTCAAAGCTAACCTCATGATATTACAGATACTAATGTGTCATTTCCCGGCAATTACCTGTCATAAGTTCTAGCCTTAGACCTTACAACAATGGCTCTTCATCACAGATATAATTACGACTCAAGTTCCTTCCACAAGACAGTAACGTTTCTAGATATGGTATTTTGAATAAAATTACTGGAGTTTAGTTTTATGGAATGCCTGAGGCTTCATCGTTCCTGGCTATCTTGGAAATAAATAAACACTTATACATTATAAAATTTAAGCCTTTAAAGATACTCCTTTAAGAGTTACGAAATATTAAATGCAGAAATTGGCTCAGTATTTAGCTTAACAGTTTCTCTAGGCAACTGTTTATTAGCCACAAACTGAGTTATATTCCGGTCTTGGATATAATGAATTGTATTTATATTGTGTATTTATATATGAATGATGAATATTTTTAATTTGGTGTCTTTTTTTTTGTAAATATTTACATTTGAACAGATCTGAGATTTGTGCACCCTACTATTGGTACCCTTATTAATGTCACCAAATTATCCGTATAAAGGTTGTCTGTAAGAGATCGCCATGAGCGATAAGACCGCCAATGTCACATTTGTATGTTGTAATTCTTTTTTTTTTTCTATGTGTTAAGTGTGTACAATAAAGATAAATAAATAAAAAAATATAATGAATAAGGTACTAGAATAGGTACCGTACCATCAATATGATTGACGCAGCTGCCATGGTCTTCGCGGAAAGCAGGAGTATCCTTTCGACATTGACATCGGCAACCGCTGACGTCTGTACCAATGGTTGCTAAGGCGGTCCCGTGGGTCAACTCCATACAACGTGTTGGTCCACAATCTGATCCTGAAATCAAACACGTCGATTTCTCACTGTGGGTTAAGCATCTCTATAATAATAATCCATTCCTGAAGGCATTATTTATTTATATTATATATTCATTTATTTTAAAAATTTATTTATTTTCATTTATTCATATGAAAACAGTTATCTGTTTGCTTCATTTCATCTAATTATAAAATATTTACTTATGACTTATTGATTAGAACCAGCCTGCTGCCTGCTAAATATTTAAAGATAGTATCTAGATCCCTCATACCTTGAATAACCGTAATTTATTACTATTCTCCAATTACATAATTAGGAGATGCATTATACATTTATGCAAAATTCCAAAACACATCACCATACTGTTCTATATATACAGACCAAATCCAATAAAAGAATGTGAATGTATCAAGGCAATAGGATTTAAATTATACGATAATAAAACTAAATACCTATAAGATATAAGTTAATATCTCTTTATGTCCAGTATTACTGTTAACGAACGTGTCAATTTTGTACAGAAACTCACCAATTAGCGAAAAGTAATCTCCTGTAGCATATCTCGTCACGTTTGTCAGCGCCACCTGGTCAATTGAACTGGAAGCTTTCACCGCACCCGCAGCCACTATTAAAATCAGTAATCGCACCATCTCGAGTACATTTAGGGAACGAATTCCAAGTCTAGCCTTGGTTGTCATTTTGATATCATCCGCCAGGTGGCATTAGGTAGGTAGCTTTATAATTTTAACTGGACCCATTCCTAGTACAAGTTTCGTTCCTCATCTGTAAAAATAGCAATAAAGTTTATATTAAATGCTGTGTTTACAAGAGCACCTTTAAAAGAATCTTCTAAAATATTGTGGTTATAAATTATTCTAATCTACCAATATGTTACAAAAATATGCATGATTAATGTTTCGAGATAACTACCTAAATTTATACTTCATAGAGAAAATATCACGGCGAAGCAGTAAACACTTTAGAAATCGGACTATCGAAATATTAATAATTCATACGAACTCGAAAATTAAATACAACCTGTTACACGGCATCGAAATTACAGTTTTCGCTAAAAATCCACTTTTACCTGTGTCTAGCAGTTGTGAATAATTTGATGCTTAAACAATATTGTATTTCAACATGAATAGCCATACACATTCCGTTTACTTTCAACCCACAATTGTGACTGAGTCCGAAATCCTTTATAAAAGTATACGTTCTTTATTCAAACTTTCCTACATTCTACATTACTAAGACTACACACCAGTATCCAAGTAGGTATTAATTAATCATCATCAGACAGACTCTACACAATACCTACCAGGTCAAAAGTCCAAATCGTATACTATCATAATGACTGATACTATTACGCTAGGTATCTGGATGACGGCTAATCAGACTAGTCGCACTAGTAGGGACTAAATGCTACTTTTGATATGTTACCACATTGTTTGATATTACGCAATATGTTCTGCCCATACATATGTACGCCATGTTAATTTATGATGAATTAATTATGTTCAATAAGTGGGTGCCTTATATTTTACTCATATACTTTTTGTATGTTTTGTAACACGAAAGCGTTAAAATGCTATTTTTTTAAAATTGTCTTTGATAAATCAGAAACAGACGAAGTGGCATTAAATTTAATACTTACCAATCTTTTAAAATTTTGCTATTAACTACACGATGTGAATACTTATTAAATTTGTAAGTGTATATGTATAAGATTTTTAGAAGGGCGCCTAGACAGAAAAAATTGGTGAAAAGGCAAGTGATGACCGACGGACATCTTTAACTACACTGCCAAGCCAGTCGCAACGATTTTCTGAGTGGCCATGGACAGAAGGCTTCAACTTAATTTTACGACCTACTACTTCCTTTAAGCTCTTAACCTTCCAAGCTTTTGGCGCACATAATACAGCGTACACTACTGATAATTATCATGATTTCTATAGATATTTTAGATCTTCGTAGGTTTGATTGAAATATACTCTACCCAAGTTTCTAATAGAAATAATCTTCTGATTACCTTACGGCTATCGTAATAACTTTCACAAATATCTTCTTTTTAGAATTGCATAGTAACACAACTTAATTAAAAAAAAAAAACTAGATATGTTCAACTGATTTTTAAATTTGGAACCTGGAACGCAAATGCTCTAAAGCGACGCTAAAAATATTTGTGTTTTGCTAATCGCGTAAACCGTGTATAGAAAGCAGAGCAAGGGACATTATATTTTTATTAGTGACATTAATTTTTGCTTTATTCAATAGTATTTTTGCTATAATATATATAATATAATAGTAATTCAAGCTAGTAAAAAAAAATCTCACACGCGGTACCTAGTCTGATTCCGAACTAGGCAGAGCATAGGAGC
This sequence comes from Hyphantria cunea, assembly GCA_003709505.1. Classification (NCBI taxonomy): domain Eukaryota; kingdom Metazoa; phylum Arthropoda; class Insecta; order Lepidoptera; family Erebidae; genus Hyphantria; species Hyphantria cunea. Next base: position 272,809 of record PKRV01000143.1, on the reverse strand, counting down.
TATTTTAGGTAAGTAAAACAAATACTTTCAGTTTTTAGAAAAGAAATTGTGACTTCTCCTTCTACTTATAAATTACACAAGATAACTGTTAATGCTTTACCAATAAAAAGTTCATTTTATAAAATAATTTCTATATCGCTTTTTTGAGGTTAAAAATACAATAGTGAGTGCCAACATTTTGCATGTTAGTCTTTAATTTGACCGAAAGTGAACTATTGTTGTAATTAAAAGTAGAGTAGTCAGTAGATGTTACAAATTAGATTTTTAATATATGTGGGTCTAGACATTGCAATTTTTTTAGATAAATTAATACTTTACTTTCAAGTTTGTTAAAATTTATAGACTGTTCAAAAAATACTCGCATAACATATTTACCTACCTGTTATAAAGCTCGAAAATATATCATTCATATATCCATTAGAAATACGTGTGAACATTCATCTCTTCTATCAATTTCCATCGAACCATTATCATCCCACGGGATTTATTTCTCTATATTGTATAGCGGCCATTTAAAACAATTAATTATATTTTGAACCATAACCTTAACATAATCGGATATTAAAAAGCCATTATTCAATTTTAAGCAATGATTGAGTCGATAGAACAGTTAACACTTTGTCGGCGATCGCGCGAAGGTGTGAATTGTCTTTCTATCAAATGCCTAAAGGTGTCATAGGTTAACTTGTGTTGTTTGAAATTCGAACCTCCGCGGTTTGCGAGCCTATAGATAAGATTTATAACTTATTTGTGACCATAGAGACTAAAAGGTTTGAGTTATTACTCTGTTAGCTTTTTATGTTTTGCTGATCGCTTCCACTACCGAAAGTATTAACATATGTTTAAAAATGATTTATAGTAAAACAGCTGTAGGGTTTTATGGTAGCATATTGTTAAGAAGAAGTTTTGTCGTTACTGTTTTGTTATTTATTGTCTGCTGGTAGTAAAAACTAATCTGCTCTACAGAAGCATCGTTAGCAACATATTATCTATTCCAATATATTAAATTTGAAAGTGAATCTGTCTGTATGTTTGTCTATCTGTCTATTACGCTGATATCAATGAAATTTGGCAAGCAGATACTTTGATTCTTGAGGAAAGACATAGGCTAACTCATCACCGCAATTACCGACATACGCGAACGGAGCCGCAGACAAAAATTAAGTTTATTTATAAGCCTAATTATGTATATTTATATCTACAGATACGGATAGACAGTTTATCAATTGTACACTTTTTTGATATTGAGTAGTTTAAGTATTACGTTTTAAAAGTTTTGCCCTCGCCATAGATTCAATGAATCTGATCTAATAGTAATACCTATTAAGTGTCTAGACACGACCTGAAGACAGTTAAATATTTTAATGCAATTTTAAACGGATGTTCCGCATTTTGGAGATAACTTTGAAAAAAAATCATCAGAATTCAGATCAGTCAGTTACTTTTATATTATATTTGAGCTTTAAAGGCTAGGCTGTCATACTTTTATACGATAGCTACATACGTAGTCATTTAGAATATTGTAGCACAGTTTGGAACCCAATGTACCAAATCCATGTCAATAATATAGAACAAATCCAAGACTAGTTTGACATCTAGGTTTCCGTTTTGGCCTTTATGTACTTGGAAATGTATGTACTTACGAGGATAAACTAACGCATTTCAAACTTATATCTTTAAAGCCCCTTCGTGCAATCGCTGACCTTGTTGACCTAATAAATAAAAATGCATATTTGTGTATGAGTATTGCATGTGTTTATTTTGTATTTTTTTGCGTATTAATTATAATTAATTGTTTTCACTTTGCCTTTGCTTGTAATAGTTTTTATTTTTGTAATGTTCATGCTGTGATCTCCGGTAATTGAGGAAGCGCAAGATATAAAGATTTATAATTTGTAATAAAACTAGTATGTTAAGTGTATTTCTTGTCGAAGGTTCAGATTAAATAAAATAAATAGATATTAATTTAAATCCAGACTGCCGTTTAGGTGTCGGTGGTTATTGAGAATTTTGAAAAGTATTTCATGTAATACTAACTGACCCGCCAAACGTTGTTTTGCCAAATATAATAATTTTGTCAAAAAAAAAATATGTTCAGGGGTGGACTACCCTTATCATTTAGGGGTATGAAAAATAGATGTTGGTCAATCTCAGACCTACAAAATTTCATAAAAATCGGTCCAGCCGTTTCAAAGAGTTTAGTAACAAACACCGCGACACGAGAATTTTATATATTAAATAATATATGTTACAGCAATTAAAGAGCACTTATTACTTACACCTCACCTTTCTAAATATGAACATTAATTGAATTAAGTCTCTACAATCAATCAATCAAACAAAACAGACAAATGGCCATGTAACCTGTCAGCTGATCATCAGTAAACCTATATTATGAACTTTACTTCTTTGTTTAAACAAAGTAATTAGTGAATAACTTACATGAGATAATGTTACTTACTCTATTCGAGGTCAGAGGCCGGAACCGAATGCCCCGGTCATCGGTAAACAGGTCATAAGCAACATGAACCCGTCACCATACATCTACAAAATATAAATACCGTAGGTTTCACTCTGTTAAAATCGAGAGTATACCGGTTTTTTATGTTATAGAAAACTTGAAATTAAATAGCCTTTGGAATCCATAGAGCACTCGTGTCGGATACTTTTGACTGAACATTCTATTAACTACACGCAAACGCGATGCATTGGCTATGAATGGCGGAAATCGAGTTATACATCAACAACCTTTAATTGTATACTGCTGGACAAAGGCCTCATCTTAAGAATGAAGTTTTAGCTGAATTTATCGCATCGGCCATACGGGTTGATTTGTTTGTTTGTATCAAGTTTTAATTTTCGTTGACACCCTTGAGATCAATAAGGGTGGTGACAGTCAGTATTCTTAATCCGTCACCACAACTATAGCTCGAGCTAGCAATATTCCAGTTTTTAAATTTTAATTTTAAAATTTAAATAGTGGTTTCCTTATTAATTGCCAACACTTTGTGTCATTAGGGTTAAAGCTCAATATCCGACATCAACGTAAATATTAGTAATCTTAAAATTAATTAAAATTATTCGGTACAGTAACGTATAATTAAAATTGATGTTTTCGTTTATAATCATAAACTTGACTATATGAGTTTAACACACGTAAAATTTAAGGTGAGAATAGAGTAAGTAGGTAAATGTTTCTCAGATCCACGAATAGTTTACCAGTTATTTAAACCTAACTCTAGATTATAAAAGACCACACATTTTCTTCTGACTTAATGTTTTTAACTATTAAGACTTGATATTGATATGGCCGAAAAAAATTCGAAACACGCTGTTAAAAAGTTAACAAATTCTCACATTAAATAACTTAGTACAGTAACTCACGAAGCGGAATAATAAAACACTTAATTTAGAAAAGCAAGCTATAGACATTTTTTAAGACATCAACATTCAATCGTTATTTTATGGACATCAAATGATTGGTCATCAAGATTGATGGGTGTAATCTTTCATATCTGACTGGCCCATCGCCATCACAATTCAATATCCGACGCTACTAGCTACCATTTGAGTATAATGGCAAGAATGTGATAAACTTTTTTTAAGTTTTCTAAACATCTGCAAGTCAATGAAATACGTAGGTATAGATAAACGAATCAGAACGAGTAACGGCAGGTAAATGAGAGGTCGTGAAGAGCATAAGGTATTCTTAATAAGAAAAAAATAATTACCTACTTAATACAACTGACTGATGGTTTGTATATATTTTCAATCTTAGAAAACCGTTAAGAAATTTGTAGATGTGATATTTTTTTTTATGTTGTCTTATGTTAATTCGTGATATACAAGTTTCCTCTTTTCAACCTATTCACCTTTAAGTATCAATAAATTACTGTATTTACATGATTGCTTTGAGTTTGGGGAAGATAGATTAGCAATCGCTATTATTATCTTGCTTTCGTATAAGAATAATAATTTTCTGAAACCACTACTGACTTAACATGCATATCTATGGTTTATTGTGTTGTATCAAATCATTTCACAACTATATATTTTTAAGAATATCTTAAAAAAAAGTTTTAGAATCAAACAAGGATTTATTTTTTTATATACGAGACAAATTGCCTTTAGATTTCGTCTAGAATTAGGTAATACACAGACGGATATTGATTGATTTAAGGGAGAGGAGCCGCAGTCGTGGGTGCTGTGAGATTGGCAAACAAAACCCGTGTGATAATACTATTATGTTGTATGTTCTTATCATAATATAGATTAGTTACTCAAAAAATAGGGATAGTGATATGTCTTAAGTTGGTCTCATTTTAAAGTTGATATACAGTTTGATTCAAGTTCTGCTACTCTTAGCAGTGCTAGTATCCTGTAGTTTGCTCCCTTAGTCTCCAACGACACCGAAGGGATAAAACAGAGTGCTGACACTCTTCCGGATGGCGTAAGAAAGCGGTTCCTGGATCCCTCCCTTCTCAGGCGCAGAGTGGCACACCGTGGTGGTTTAGTGGGTAGTCTGGCTGGTGTCAGTCAGGAGTCCCACACGAAGCGAAGCCCCTGTGCCCGCAGGGGGGGAGCGAAGTGCGTAAAGGCATTCCACCACGTCAAAAAAAAAAAAAAAAAAAAAGAGTGCTGACACTCAGTATTCTTAATACGTCACCACACGGACAAAACGTCTAGTGACTAGTGTCATCTTAAAAGATATATTTCTTTATATATTATGTTCAAAAGACTAATAAGCTACGTTAGTGGTTATGAAAATAGATTCTGCTAGCCGCCGCGTGCAAAAGCTACTTAAGCATAAATAATTATAATTATCTTTTAAAAATCGTAACTGATGTCATAGCTCCTAAATATCAATATAAATTGTAATAATCTGTATTCTCCTTTGCTAACTTTGTCATAGTTAATGTTTTTAACCAAGTGCTAACAGGATTGACAGACAGGTAGTTCCTTTTTTTAATAATCCTGGAGTTTTGCATGTATCTGCAAAATTTATTATCATTTTTAAAATCAATTTCTTTAGTTTTTGACCTCGTATATGTTACACTTTCTCTCTTAGACAAAACACTAACTGTGAGAAATAAATGGTACGAAGAGTTCTACAAAAATGACGATGAAAAACAACAATGGCGGAAGAAGGATGGTTTGCGTAACCGATTGTTTGGTATACACCTGATGTAATCAAAACTAGTGAGCAAACAATGGGAAAGCAATTTGTAAGTAAACTGTATATGATATCATATTTTAATATGATTATATTGATAAATCATTTTCAAACTGTGTAAGATATCTTTAAACGAAAGATATCTTCATAGTGCAATCTTAGCTAAATCTAGGAAAAAAAACTGCATTTTAAGTGTAAAATAAATGTTAAACAGAAATACAAAACAGACAAAGGAATTTTTTTGTGTGTAATATTTAGTATATATTATTATTATTTTTGAAAAGTTAAGTTAAAAATTATATCTATATATTTCAGAAAGTATTTTAAATTTATTTTAAACCAATTTCGAAATACACCTTTAGGTATCTTGGAATTGCGATGATATAAAATTTAGCTAAGTGATGATGAGACATCATTATCAAGTCCAAATCAATAAGTCATTGTAATTAAACGTACCTACCTATCTATGGACTTGTTGTTTTTTATTTGTATATTACACGCTAAAAGTTTTTCCCAACTCAAATAAAATAATAAAAACAATAGCACTCAACTTATTACCATTAAGGCCAATTTCTTTTCAACACAGTTCATTAAACATTAAAATATTTTTACAATCGACCCTGCACAGTGAAAGGTGTCTTTTAATGATGCCTAATTTCAGCAAACTGAACTCATTATTATTACAAAATGAATGTAAAACACTTTTTCCAATAAAACCGTAATTATTATGTATATTGTACCTTTTGTTCATGTCGAAATAGTGCTTCAGTTTTATTGCTGGGAATTAGTACACACATTCAGATTGTTTTGCATATTTAAAGCTTTTACATGTCTTATAATATGATAGACGTCGTTTTATTCACATTTTATTTTTTATTCGATCACAGTCGGGGGTAATAACCTCATTTTAAGATTTACATTTAGAATAAACGTTGAAGGATTAATATTGATGTATAGATGATGACCATTTTTGTTACCGTTGTTATAGGATCTTTATCGTAAACACACATATTTAATGATAGGCAGTTTTTTGGTCTGTTATGGTTATGTCTTTGAGATACTAATGCACATAAACCTGTACATGTTGACCTCGCATCTATTTATTTTATTAGAGTATGCGATAAATTTGCTTTACAAAGGAATGAAGAAAGACGCAATAAAAGATGTTGTTTTGTCTGATTCCTTAGTGTTTGAATTAAGAAAAAAAAACTGAAACGAAAACATAAAAAGTAAGAATTTCTCTGGGCTGATTAGCCGCAAGTACCTACTTGCGGCTGATCAGCCCAGAGCCAAAAAGAAGCCCAAAAAGAAGTCTGTTAATAATGCAAAACTGAATAGAACAAATTACTCTACCTAGGATTAATACCATGGGAAATAAGCTATTGTACTTTTAAAAACGAGGTAAGTACTATTTTTGAGCTTTAAATTTAAGGATATTACGAATTGCAAATAAATATAAACAAATATGTTTTTTACGTTATGATTGCGATTAACGAATGCCAAATGTTATGTACTCATATTAATATTAATGTGGATCATCTTCGTTATGAAGTTTCCGCGTCTGTATTCAGATAAGTAGTTACGCAATTCATGTCTATGATTATAATTTTTCGTAACCTCATAAATATATACACATAATGCACGCTGCATGTATAAATAAAAATAATATTGAGTTCACTATTATTTTATGTTTATAATACATAAAATGTATAATACTTATTTTGTTTGCAAATGACCCGATAACGAGTGTCGGGGTTTTGAGGCTCTCTAGCACAACGTTTTTCTGTTCAATAAATTCTTAATAAAAGTTCGAATTGTAAAATTATACGGGCCTTGACTATTTTAAAGTTTTAAGCTAAAAACAAAGTAAGTAATAGATGTAAAGTCATTAAAAAATTTGAATAAGCTAAGTACTCATGCATGAATCAATCTACTTTGGTGTTGTTTGCCATTATGCGTTAGATACGGATTTTGTAACTGCATAATAATAAATAATAGTATCACTAAATAAACTTCAAATGACAAAATCCTTTAAACCGTCTAGACTTCAGAACGCGCCAAAGAAAACCAGAAAACATGTGAAAAGGTTTTATTCAACAGAAAACATTGAGAATCAAAAATTTTATATCTTTAACATTCTAATGTATCTGTTCAAAACAAATAACTATATAAACCATTTTCTTAAAATTAATTCCCCACCTTCGTACACAGTACAGTCGTACATTTTCGTATTTAGGTATACATATATTACAGCATGCATACTTATATTTAAACTGATAGGAAGGTACTCTTCATTTAAACAACATTGGATCACGATTTCAATTAATAACGTTTTCTCCACTTGATTATTAATAAATTCAAAACCATGAATAAATACACAGTGATGAGTTTATGTAAGTAAAAAAGATTTCAAATTTTACTTTTGATAGATATGTACAACACTTTCGTGAATTTAAACTCATAAGAAACTAACATGTTGATCTGGTTTCGAGTAACTAAACTTGGTCGATTTAAGTCAATTACGGCAGAACGAGTTACGAATGACATAATAATGGAAGAAAGTAGATCACATTTACACGGGTTTTTCGTTGAAGGTCGAGTTATAAAATTGGCGTAATGGTCTGTATCTTGTATATGTAGGGTTAGGTTAGTTTTTTGATTAGCAGCATTGTATATTCTTGTTTTTGAAAACTACATAAGCTGATATAAAATAATGTATGCGTAGTTCTTAGGGTGGCGGAGGACCAATGCCAGTCGCTCCGTGGAAAAACTGATATTCAGATAAAATCGGTTAAACGGTTAGTCGACCCCAAGTCATCTTAGGAAGACTACGAAAATGATTAAAAATAATACTAACGGCGAAATTTCAAATCCCCGACTTTCATTTTCATACACAAAAAAATTTTAGCATAGGCTACACACAAATCTATATAAACACAGTAATTAACTGGTTTGTAACAGTCACGAACTTTCATCTTTAATCGTTTTCATTCAGGCATCATATCGTACGAGTATTGACCTCCAAAACAGCCTAATAGTTTCTAAGATATTAATATCGAGATAGTCGATTTTAAAACGCATGTGTAATTAAATCACCGTGTACCATAATTCTTGATAATGAATGTTAATGGGCTTAAAATCACTAAGAGGTATGTGTTGCGGGTTGTCTAACTGCAGAAGGCGTGGTCCAAACATTGTCGGCACGCTAAATTATTGAGTCTCGAAAGCAACTGTATGAATGAAATTACCCATACTAAGTGTTTATTTTAATTATCTACTTCGGCTACACGGCGATTTTTCTTATTAGCAAGAAAATAATTCCGAAATATTTGTAATAATTGGCCATTACCATGACTATAAATAATGCTAATGATTTACTTAGTTCAGAGTAACTTAGTGAAATACTGCGTATGTATTTAATCCATTGATTCTAGTGTTTGTTTTATGCCATATATTTTTTCATTTTTTGCATTTGCAAGTGTAATATGCTCGGAATCTTCGTCAGCAGCCAGTCCGTTTAGCTCGTTCGAACTATTGATAACAATGCGTTGCAAATAAGAATAGGACTGAACTTGTGACTAACTTTCACTAGAAATGTAGAGTTGGCATAAACACCAAATAATACTGAAATAAAAAAAAAATAGTTTATATTTTTTTCTCAAAAGTGCGGCAAGACTCTAAACTAGCATTTATATTTGTTTAAAGTTCGACGCCATTAATATCAATATCAGTGGCATAAAAAATGTGTCATAAAGTTACTTAATTGTAAATTCTCGTTTTTTTTGCTCACCATACAAAAATATCTATATTGTTGACAAATGCAGGGCGGATTCCCAATCCTATTCTTATTTGAAACGTATTGTACATACCCCAATCCGTCCGTATAGGCCTTGGCAGTGACGCTTTTCTATCAGTGCCTGCCTTTCTTACTTACTTTTAATATACCTCCACATAAACGTTTTTTAATCCCTAAAAGATCTAGAGTAAAAGTAAGGTTATTTGGTACTTCTCTGCCTATCCCTGAATGGGAAGAGTATATATAAATTTATGCACATTACCAGATCTAGAAACCTAGAAAACATAAAGAAAATGAACGAGCATAGAGAAACTTTAAATTATAGCCCTGCTGCAAAACAACAAAGATTGAAATAATTAAAGTGGAGGGCAGAGCTAATTCGTTGAGTGATTCGCTAGTACCATCTGATCTTAAACATATTAAATCACTCATTCTATAATTAGAATCAGTGATTAAATATCATTCAGTCTCATTCACAGTACATTTTGTATCTTCAGAAATAGTTTTTGGTTTTTCTGGCACATTTTTTTAGTGAAAGCTATTCTATGTCTTTTGCTAATCATGTATATACAAATCTTTACGGTAATCGGACAAACGGTGTATATATTTGAACAAACAAAATATTTATAATACAAAACAAAAATTTGTATGTATATAAGAAATAAACACTCCAATTTAACACCTTTTAACAGATATTGCATTTTGGAGTTTTTAATGAAGTTGAAGAAACATTTTACCAACCAATTTAGTAATTTTACATACATTAGTTTATAAAATCTAAACTAAACTAAACTAAACCTTAAAGCTCCAAATAACTAAACTGCGATTCGAGGAAATTTGTGGTGACTTCCACCTACAGCGGCAGCATAAACAGAAGTTAACGTCATCTACTAAAGACACGCTGAACTACGGAGTAACGTCAACTGTTCGGCCGTAGCACGCCAGGCATGATCACCTCGCCTGGTCGGAGGATCCTCCGTTTGTGTTCGAGAGACATGTGAACCGTTCCTCTACAGTGAAGGATCCTCCCTTTGTGTTGGAGGAACATGTTATCCATTCCTCCACAAATTCATTAACGAGATAGAGGTTAACATAAGGTAAGTTAAGTAATTAAATTTTGAGTAATTAAGGCTTAAAAGTGCCTATAAACTATCATTGTATAAACCCTAACGCTATTTAGTTTGTACCAGTATTTTTTAACGTTTCCTAACAAAAATTTAAACATGATAGGAGATGAGGCGTATTTTTTTGCTGTCGTAATTTATTTATGTAGTATGAAATATTATGCTCACGTACACGTGTACATATAATATTACTGCTATGTACTCTGATATTTATCGCAATCAATGTTTGCGCGTTCGTATTGTATGATTTATCGTACCGTTCATCGAATCATACGACTCACTTTGGTGAGATTTTTTTAGAATCAAACTATTTCGAGGAATGGAAAAAACAACGATCGAAATCAAAGTCGTGGCCAACATCTTTTATATGTACGCAAAATGTACATTAGGCAATTTCCAGGATGTCCATATTTATTAATACATATTCGCAGCAATAATATTATGAACTCATTATTTAAACAGGAAATCTAAATAGTAGAATGAGCAATTAGTACTACAATAATCATTAATTAAATTGCATAGTCTATAAATATACATACAATACTGTCACTAAACATTTATGAGAACAAAATTATAAGATTGTTCGATTATATAACTAATCCTAACATGTTCAATTAAAATGTTTCCGAGACACATTAATAATCTTATTAGTCATGTTCATAATATACTTGTGTAAATGTATAATGTGCACAAGTATCTCAGATTCTTAATGGATTCTTAACACTCTATTTAATGAGAAATGTAGGCTTTTTAATACAACGCTAGAGCTTATGGGAGTATAATTGAAACGATATGAGTTTATCCCAGGTCATTAGTAAACTATTTAGACTAAATCAAAATGTTAGAATGAAAACTGACTGAGTAAAGTTTACTGTCATATGACAACGGCTTTTAGTAGTACGCTGCTTGACGTACACCTCACCTTAAAAAAGAGATTTCTAACCTTCTATACCACGCTGGTCAAACTGATTTTGTTGCTACAGGGTATGTTTTCCATTTCTGTGTGTGCTTGTCAAGCTTATTTGTATCTTTAGTCGGCTTTTAATACATCCACGGGATGAAAAGGAGTGACAACAGTCCGTATTCTAAGTCCGTCACCACATGTAATTACTAGCATTGTCAAAATTATAATAAGTAATAAAATACTTGTATTTTAATGACACTAATAACACACTCATGTGACAAATAAATGCTATACAAAATACATCTTAAAATATTAAAATGTAATTAGCTAATTCACTTCCCGTTCTTTACAAATAATTATTTATTTGAATGCGTTAATGTTTCCAGTTATTGTATTGTATTGTATAGTGCATTGGTCCAAGAGTTTTTGCATGTAATTTGTATATATGTTTACAAAAAAAGCATCTTTGTACCTATGCTTCTTTACTAATACCTTGGCAAGTTGGGGTTTAGATAAATAAATAAATATGTTATGCATTTTTAACACACAACGCCATCTAGTCCCAGCAGAGCACTAAGCTGAGCTTGTACTATGGGTACTAGAAAACTGATATTAATACTAGTATACTTTTTTTTTGTAAATACATACATATTATACATAGAAAACACACGAAATCCGAAAGAAATATTTGCAGATCATACAAACATTTGCTCCGACTCAGGAATTGAACCCGAGACCTCTTGCACAGCAGTCGCTTTCGCTACCACTGCGCCACAGAGGCAGTTAAGATGGCCATATGTACCTAAAATGTACCAGGATGTTTTCATTATATTATTATATTCTGTACTAAACGACTTTGAATGATTAACGTGGTAAACATTACGGTGTCATTTTTGCTACAAAAGTAATTAATCAAGTATGATTTATATTTCACTATTTATCGTTGAACGTAAGATAAAATCCTAATCACACTAATATTATAAAGGTGAAAGTTAGTTTGTTTATTACGCTTACACGCGAAAACTATTTATCCGATCATCATGAAACTTTGTACACATATTTTGGAGGTATAAAAAGTTACATAGGATACTTTTTAATAAATGTGAGCGAAGCCGCGGGCGAAAGCTAGTACTCAAAAAATCAAGTTTGATGACGTTGACATTTATGATAACGAAAGTTTACTTATAAAGGGTTATGATCAATTAACAGTATACAAACGGGTCACTATTCCTTACTTGAAAACAATTATCGATATTAATTCTTAATGTATGTGGTATTTCAATTATTTAATCTGACCTACCTTATATCTAATAGCGTCTACATCACGAGTTTTCAAAGTTGTTAGGATCGCGAAAAGTTTCTGCTTTCAACTTGTGCCTGAGATAAGAAAAAAACAGTTGATTAAATTAATTCTACTTTAATTACTCTATCAGTCATTAATCACATTCAAGACGTGAATTTTTAGCAAACTTTGTATAAGATTTCAATGAATAAGGCATCGTATTTTGTTATTACCATATCTTTGAAAAAATAGTTTATAACAACAAATTTAAAGTCAATAAAAAATAAGTAAAATCGAACAAAAAAGATTTACAATTGTTAAAGTGAAGCAATATTTAAATCTAGTTGCTCAAAATGTATGTCTATTATTTTAATATCCTATCAGCCATTTCGCGTCACTTTTAAATATATCTAAAACTTTAAGAGATGTCATTAAACTTTAGATAGATATTACTATACAAAATTTATTATAGAAACTACTACTTATAGAAGATGTGATCTACTGACCTTAAAATGTGTCTAAAACATTATATAAAATCCTGTCTAAAAAGAAAGCCAGTTCTGGTGTCTTGTCCTGACAATAAATGTGCATTCGTAACATTTAATATGTATCTATGTAGTCTTAAAACATGTAATTAAAGATAAAAAAGAAATAATATTTTATCATTTTATACAGTAATTTAAATTTTTACAAGAGCGTCAAAATATTCACTGTAGCAAAAAAACACCGAAGAATCTTCCTAATATATCTTGTTAGCTTTTTTAGACGGTAAATGTGTCTGTGCATGCAGTTTTTACGGTGACCACATCATAAAGTCGTCATAATGCAGTTTTAAATAGCCTACAATCTTCCTCAAGATACAATCTTAAAAATGTCAGAAATCCAACTTCAATTATCCGAGTGGTAATTCTAATGATTTAGAAATAACTTCTGGTCGAACAGGTATAGAAAAGAACTTTGGTTTTATTATATTAATAAAATTAAATGCTTTACGCCTTAATATCAGGAACGAAATACCGTGTAGGTACGCAGTATTTTGTAGCAATCCTTTCCACTATCTCATTTGCAAATTAATACAAGGCCATTAACGTAATGTTTTATGAATAAATAACCAAAGTTTGTTGTTTTCGGACCATTGAACAGACTTTCATTTAAAGCAGCACAGTGTTAGCCAATTCATAAACAACAAAACTGTGGTGGAAAAATAATACATATAGCTATGAATACATTAGAAGCTTAGATTTACATATATTTAGTTTTAAGAGCTTATCTAAACTGAAATGTCCGAAATACAATACACATAAATAAATGCTTTTAGTTTATTTTAAAGCTAGTTTAAAAACAATTTCGAAAAAATATCTACACGAATATGATTTTCACGACCAACACATAAACTTTGATAAACAAACAAATTTAAAAACAATCTAAACATAATACATTATTACATTAAGCTTGAGGTTCATTCTTATTAAATGGAGGCGCTCCTAAAAAAATATATTATTATTATTATTTATATATTAGTATAATAATATAAATATATATTAGTATTTAGGTACTTACTAGCGTTCAAAGAATTTTCAAAGCATAACTGCTGGCAATATTTATTTCTTTATTTTAACTTAATTCATATTGTTATATATTGTCGGATTGTAAACTAGCGTTCGCACGCGGCTCCGCCTGCGTTTATGTTGATTATCGCGGTAAAGAGTAGTCAATGTCCGTTCACAAGAATCAAATTATGTCTTAATTTAATTGAAATCAATGCAGTGGTTTAGCCGTAAAAACTTTAGAAACAAAGAGACAAATATGGATTAAAATCAAGAACATGAAATTATATAGGTTTTAGTTCCAACGCTATCCTTACAAAACTTGTACTTAACGAAATAATAACTATGCCATTAACATGAGTCTACGGTACATCTGTTTATATATAGAATTATCAATTATCTATATGGTGACTACAATTCGCCCTTGTAAGTTTTTATAAAACAATTTTTAAAAACACCTACTACATACTGTTATTCATCATCATCATCATCATCATCAGCCTATCGCAGTCCACTGCTGGACATAGGCCTCTCCAATTTCACGCCACTTAGTTCGATCTATGGCTTCTCGCATCCAGCTCCATATATCTCTTCTGTTATTCATAAAAATTACAAATATATAACTGAAGTTATTATATTAGTTGCACCAGTATCTATATTTCAGTAAGTAACTAACTATGTTCAATCATATAGTTATAAGGACTAGACTATAGAAGAGATTAGATAGGCACTGCATCATCTTTTGGAAACTTAAAAACATGATTTTTTTCTACAATTTAAACATTGGATAAGGACATGCTGTGTCTATGAGAGTTGCTTGAGTGGCAGGTCTCATAGACAATGACTCCATTCATCGAATGATTGTCGTCGATCATCAACGAATACCTAAACGGTAAAACTCATATGAAATGATGGTAATCCAACTACAAAGTATTCTTTTCATTATATTTTAATTAATATCCCGTTCTTTGTTAGTTACAAATAGTTACTCACATATAATGTATCAAAACCAACATTACTTACAGAATTAAGATACGTAAAACCTACCGTTATGTATAACTCTTATAAAAGAGATGTTTTAGAACATAATGAGCGAAAGTATTTTAGTAGGTACATTATATAAACTATTTGGTTTGTAATGTACATAAATGTTTCGTAATTTCCGAAATTAAGCAAAATTTAACTTCATTACGAAGATAAGTGAGGAAATGTAATTTGACCGTTCGTCTAGAATGACGTCACACCTCAGTTTTCCACCAGTTTGATTTTGAACTGTTGTTGCTCTAATAGCGGTTAATGATCTTGGTGGTCAAATATGGCGGGTTCCCAATAGGACCAACGGTTGACCATTTGTTCTGTGATCCATTGTTAGAATTGTATTATTGTTAATTAAAGGATATAAATATTTAATTAGTTAGTAATTAGCGTGCCATCGAAGCATGTACCATGTTATCTTAAATAATACGTGGACAATCGTAATCAAGTCTGCTGTCAATCCTGCTAAATGTAATTTCAATCTTTCAAGTCAAAGATTGCTGGGACAGGATGATTATTTTTATTTGTTAAAATTCACATAACACTCCAACCTAAACCTACTAAAACCACACAGTTTCCGGTCATGAATGAATGGGATGGGCTTCACGAATATCCTAGACAGAATATTCCTGAGCCCTAATGGACTTAGATTATTGCTAATGAATGTGACTTTGCGATTAATAATATCTCTCTTTCTACGAATAATGTGAAATTATCTTTCGTAGAGGCGACTAACATCACTAATTTTAGGAGGTACACGAGAAAAGCCTCGCGCGTTTCGGGTCTTTAAAATACAACATAATTTTAAAAAGACTTCAACGTGACTGTTATGGGTTTAGAAGTATAATGTGACTGTATTTTTATGATAATTGAAAAAAAAACAGTTACCGTTGTAGTTTATGTGGAAATATTTGTTTAAATAACAGTTTTGGGCGTTTAGTATACGAAACTTGTTATTCTTGTTACATGTTACTGCTTAATGAGGGAAAGCTAGTAGTAAAAAACTATAGGTACTTTTATTATTTTAACAGAAAATCGATAGGGTATCAGTGTTAGATTGTAGAGAATCTTTTTTTATGGAGTAGAGTGGAAACGAGCAGACGTCGATACGTGATACGGGAATCGCTTACCATCAGGCGATCCTGATGGTAAGCGATTCCCGTTGCTCATGGACACGCGTAAAACCAAAGGCGTCACAAGTGGGTTGCCGGCCTTTCGAGGATGAAGAAGGGGATGGGGTAAGGGTTGGGGGTATGACCCTCCGGTATCCTAACTCACTCAGTGAAACACAACGCAAGCGCTACACACCGGTTTTCTGTGAGTACGGTATCACAAAGATCGAGCCGGCCCATTCATACCTATAAATTAATTGAATATAAAAAAGCTTTATATTAATGGATGTTTTTGACTGCACGGTTGGCCAAGTTGTTCTTATTCAAGATGTCCTTCGTGTCCGTTTTATGTAATTTTGTAAAGTCCCCCGCGATACAGGTTCATCATCATCATCATCATCATCAGCCTATCGCAGTCTACTGCTGGACATAGGCCTCTCCAATTTCACGCCACTTAGTTCGCGATACAGGTTGTCTATTCCTATTGCGGGAGTTGACTTTTGAAAAAGAGTTGACTTTTGAGTGAGGATACAGGAGGCCCATACCCCAGCCCCTCTTCCCATCCCCCAAAGGCAGGCAACGCACTTGTGACGCCTCTAGTGTTGCAGATGTCCATGGGCGTCGACAATCGCTTACCATCAGGCGACACGTCAGCTCGTTGGACCACGATTACAAAAAAAAAATTCAAACATTCAATTAATTTTAAACCACAAAAAAGATGTTTTGATACTTGCTGATGTTTAAACAGATAAGAAAAATGTGTAGCTCAGATGATTATTATTTTATAGCCATACATACGTTGAATAGAAAGTAAGGGAAATTAGCACCCAGCAAATAAATAAATCAAAAGTGAGGTGTTAACTGGCCGCAACTGGACGTCGCGGTTGCTGCCACCGTTAGGTACATATAATAACTCAAGCGCAGGGTTCTTCGTACTTTTGCCATCTAGCTAATTACTATCATTACAAAAGTTTTTAGAGAAATATACGATCTTTTGAAATAAATAGGAAACTTTACGTCGGCATACAAATTATAGCTAGAGTTAGACTTAAAAGCTTAGCCGAGTTTAACGAAAATAATCAGTCTTAGAGAGATCATAGAGAAGTTATGTTTTGTTAAAATAAATGCCTCGTTGTTCGAGCGGTTGACGCATGCAACAGCCGACTAAGTGGTCTCGGGTTCGAATCCCTGGTCGGGCCAAAAGTGTTATTGACTTTTTCTGATTATAGACATACTTAATAACAGCTCGAAGTTTGAAAGTTGGGGTCTGAACCCCCGTGCCTCGGAGAGCACGTAAAACTGGTCGGTCTTGCGCCTGATCTCTCCCCGACCGTGTCGGTTAACCGTCTCATCGGATTATAAGAAAGAGGGAACAAAGAGTGCACCTGTGTTTGCTCACATACTTGTGCACTACTACATATCCTGAGTAGTTGGGTGGTCTCCGTTGAGACTGGCCGTCGTGGCCGTTTTCGGCTAAGAGGACATTATATTTTTCTATTCTTTCTACTTATAACTAGGATCACAAGAGAGAAAATAAAATAAAATTTAATTGACAAGAAAGTGCCGTCTATGAACCTAATATGCTATAAGCTATGAGTTTTCCGAGGAACACCCATAGTTTATAGCGTTTTTCTATCAACGGCCGCGTCCGCGGAACCTATAAAGCAATATCTACATGTTAAATCACTAATAGCCAACTTTTGACCAGTTTTGTGGCATAGAAATCCAATATATTTATTTAGTCTGCTATTTAAAAATTGAATGTTTAAAGTCAAGGTTACCTATTAATATTATAATTATATCACACTAGCAACTCATAAACTTATAACTTGTACTACTTAAGTCATAACACGCTGTGAAAATCAATATATCCTAGGCTATTCTTGATTAAACATAAACAACTTTTAATTAATAACCTAAATTAGCTTACAAAAAAAAGGTACTAAAATTGGTGAGCACTTTACACTCTACTTTTTAGTATGGTCTGAAGTGGTAACACACTTATTTTGCTTTTTAATCTCAAATCCATGACTTTCATAGAATCAATCATCCTGACTGATCGGATAAGTGGAGGTAACATATAATAGTATAATCATACGCGTATAATATTCCGCGATATTTGAAGCGTGATTACACTTTCTATAATCGCATAAAAAACCTACCTCATAAGTATCATCACTTTTTAATTTCAAATGTTAAATGGATATCTACTTAATCAGTCATAGATGGTACTCTATTTTAAAAAGTAATTAATCATTTCATTGGTCGGGTGGTTATATCGGTGGTATGTATTCCAGTAACTAATTTATTATGTTCTACCGGAATGTTTGTTACATAATTCTGTAACGTGAATGTTTGTGTGCATGTGTTTAATTCAGTGATCCAATTTGATAAGTATAACAAAAAATAGTACTATGCAAAATGAAACACGCATTATGCCTATATTAGGAAAACGCTAGTCGATAACATAACATATCCTTGTTTTAGTTAGTGAACCTAACGTAATCCAAAGTGGTTTTATAGTAAGGCCAAATCAGGAAAATATCAATATTGATATAATAAAATAATATTTATAAAGATGTAAATTCTACAGTGCATGCACGCTAAAAAGCTCATGTAGGATATTAGGACACCATGAGGTCCACCGTGGACCTTTACATTTCTTTCTGAATCACCAACCAAAATAGCATCTTGTTTATTGAAAGAAATAACAACTCGTATACATAACTTAAACATGCTATAAGGAATTCTAATATATTAATTGAAAAAATTTAAAACAAGTTATTGTGACTTTCCTAGCCTATGGTAATATTTTGGTTATTTTTTCTCACTAAGGCTAATACTCGTTGTATTAAAAATTCTTGTCCTTGCTTATTTAGTAGGCATAGACTTATACAAAAAAAAAGAAATGATCAGGCAGTGTACATTTTGATTTTGATGTTTCCAGTCATTACTAAAACTGGCCTTTTATCTAGTATTCAAATAAGTATATCATAGCCATTAAGGCATTGGTTGCCTTATGCCATGCCAATGCCTATGATTAAATTTATAAACATAACTCCTTAAAATTAAGTTTGCATAATAACCTCAGAGTCAAAGTAATTTATTCTAATTATCTCTCATATGAAACGAAACATATCTCTGACCAAAAGATAACTACATTATAAATTCTTCTGTATTGCAATTTAAAGATGCTTCGAATTTTTTACAATAAATTTACATTATTGATATTCATTGAGTGTGGCTCTAACAGCGGCCATTAGACCCCTATTGCGCTACGACACGCGTCAACATTCCGTTGACTATGGCCTATTAGTATATAATTTTGTTTGTATTACTAATAATAACTATTACAAGATTAAGTGTCTATGAGAAATGGACATCTACGACTGTTATTCAATTGCTAAATGTCATTACTCAGAAGGATTCCTCAAAGCTTTGCTTTACTTTTGGTTTGACAATCAGCTTAAAATCTTTACGGAATTTCTAATGCTCCTAAAAACGAAACGCAGTTGATCAAAAAATTATTTACCCGAATCGAACCGATGGCTTCTGGCTTAGCAGTTAGAGTCACTAACCTCCAGAACAAGTTGCCCGTGGAAGTATAAAGTAGAAGAATACAATTAAATAAATCATGTAACACATACCGTAATTCGTCTTTAACAATACTTTGTTTTCACACAAGTATTATTATAAATGACTAGACTTGTACAACAAGGACTAACACAAAAAAATCGCTCTCAACGTTAATCAAGTACAAAATTCAGCTTAAAAGCATAGATAAGTTTTCCCCACGTCACTTAACTGGAACTAATTGGTAGCGTAGAGCCGTAGAGTACCACATAATGATTATATATCGCTATGAGATCATTTGCCGTAAGTAAAATTATATTACGGCACATAAATACCGTGCGCATACACTGTTACCTATCGTGCTACGAAACAATGTTTATAATTAATGAATTAATTAAAAAAATATATATGATAATGCTGGCTAAAAAATTAAGTCAAGATACAAGGTACGTTAGACAAATATTTGAAAGAATCTGCAACTTTAGAATGTTCAAATTTTTATGTTAAAGTATCACTTTTATGACGTGTTGTCAAGTTGCTTTAGAGTTCTGCCGCTGAAGTCAAATCGGAGTAATCATTGTTCGAGAACATACTCCAGGCTTTTGTGTTGACATTAGGATGCTCGTTTGTCCAAATGCTCTAAAAAAGCTAATAAAGTTCCTTAACAGAATATAATTAGAATCAAACACATAATATATAACAAAGTAGAATATAATTATCTTGTTTTAAGATTGAGCCCTCCATATGTTACGGTCGTGAGAACATTTTACCGTAAAAGGTATAGAACGTAGAACCATTAAATCTCAAACACGTTTAGATTCCAAACATATCGTAAATTATGCATTTAAGATTAAGATGGAAGTAGTGTTTGAACGGTGAACGATGACGAGAATTTATTAGTAACACCTTCTTGAGGCTATAAATAGCTTTTGGGTAAGGACCTCTATAATGTAGCCAAGCCTTGCTATTTGCTTTATTTTCAACCCGTGCAACTTCTTTTCAACCCATTATTCCTCTTCAAATTTTTTCTCGTTTTTGCATCATTTTTTCAATAAATTTTAATTATTTCTAGAAACGCTGTTTTACCTTCCCTTCAAGAATATAATCAATTTGACACAATAGTAGAGCCAATCTGATTTCAGCACCAACGGACCGGCTCGACCGGGACGGTACTACCATCTCCCAGAAGACCAGTCTTCACAGCATTCATGCCGTCTTGTTTCGGTGATGTATGCGATACCGGAGGCTCAATAATGCCGCAGCATCTCAAAAGTCTACCATAGTGCAGGTCACCATGATGCATTCGCAATGAGTATGGTTATAACTACTCTTCACTTTGGCAGAGCCAAATATAAAAAATATTTATTATTATTTGTAGAATATATTTTTATAAAGGATGGTCTTAATATCTGGTTTTTTGTTTATGCCTTTCTGTGTTTTGACGTGCAGCATCTTTACTCTTGCTTTTCTGTAATATGTCAGCATCATTTCGCGATAAACATCATTGGAATTTATCATTGGTCAATTCAAATCCAATATCTTTCATTGGTCAAATCTAATATGTTTTGACCAATGAGAATGCGAGTTGGTTGTGAGGTGGCAAGTGTAATATGTCACACGTTATCTATCGTAAGTCTCGCTTTTTTATGAGATACCTGCATAAATTCAAGCTGCTTGAATAATAATGGTCTTAATAAATATTCGTTTCAAATTACGATCTATTTTCTAAAAATACTAAAACAAATACGGAACACATATTTCAGAGCGAGTCTCAATAAAATGTCTAAAAAATTTAGGTTTTGATGGTTTATATTAAGTTACCATATGTGAAAAAACATATTAATCTGAACTAACCCGTTCTCTTTTCGGTAATTCAATACAGTTTAAATAAAATAACTAGGCTAACAACCCACTTAAATATTCCCCATTAGATTTATGTTGTGCTAAAGCAGTATTAAATATTGAACCGTTATTTAAAAAGACTAGTGCTGAATATTTTCAGATAATTTGTTTCTTACTGGCTATATGATGCTTTTATGATCGGCGTATAACACGAAGATTGATTTATAACTCTATCATTAAATGCATCTATTTATTAAGAGTGGGAACAAAATAATGTTTTCTTTTACAATATCCAATATCCTACATTATCATCAATAAAATGTAAATTTGTTTAGAAAGATATTAATTGGACTCATTTTTTTAGTACATACAAATATAAATTTGATGTACCTATTCGCAAATAACTGCATACTTTTTTACATAAAAATAAATTTAACTATTACCAATAAAACTGACGTTTTATGATTTATTCTAGTCAGTTAGTAGTTTATTTTCGGATTTATAATGCGCACAGTTTACTATTTGTTGCTATTAAGGTTAACCGCTTATATATTTTTATAGGTATCACTTGTAAAAATTAGTGTGCGTTTGTTTCACATATTATTAGTTATCTGGAACCCCGTCGCTAAAAATTTAGTCGCACGTCAATTCAGTCGTTAGTCAAAAATGTTAAGCATAATTTATTGTCTAAAAAATATATCAAAAATGCAACTTTCACATATTGGCGTGTATACTAAAAACCTACCTTTTCGAACGCTGAATCTCTGAATACTTTGCATTTCTTCTAGTCGAATGTCGAACGTAGGAGATTTTAGTTAACCTTTTAAATGTTTAACATAATATATGAAACTATTGTATTTTATTACGTGTGATATAAAGTTATAAAAAATTTAAATTACAAATGCTTACAATATGATTGGATTTGAAATTTAAATCCAAAGATAGAATTTAAATAACTATCAGTTATTTTAGCGATGAACGTTTTGATTGCCTATAGAAAAAATACTGGTTATGAAATTTTCGCGTAGTAAAAATGGAAGTATGTGGTACAACTCAATTTGATTATCTTAGATTTTGTGATTATGCTCATTATAGAGCAGTTACTAGAAGATAATTTTTTACATAGTATTATAATTATATTTAATTCAGTTATTTAAACTCTTATTAATAAACTAGTTTCGCAATATTCAGAAAACAGTTCTAAGAACTATAAAATACTATTTGCAACTTCAAGTCAAAACCTAGACTAAAACTAGTCTTTTATGGCAATTAGAACTGGGTCACAGAAATTCTAGAAATAAAAGCTGTCTCGATCAGGTCGCGATAATATTTTTTTTTGAAACTGGAATGTCGTAGAAACTTTTGAAATGAGCTACTTTGAATTTAAAATTTGACAGTTACACAGAACTGTCTCAGAGGTATAATGGTACCTGCTATTGTAATGAATACGTTTTTTTTCGATTAGTACCTAATAAAAAATAAGGGCTACGGGCTACGTTGCATGCTTGTATTAACTAAATACTTGTACTAAAACTAGTATACTTAAAGTAGTTGTTTGAAAATAAAATATAATTTATGGTTACAAGCACCTACGCCATTAACTTGTGAAAAATAATTCATTTGTTGTTATAAAACCTATTTTTCTAAAATTTTGAGTGCATTGTCATTTTGAACTAATTATTTAAAAATATAACTTTAGACCTCTTTTGAGTTTTCTTCTACATTTTACTAGCTTATGCCCGCGGCTTCACCTTTGTGCATGCCGGCTATCATGGCAAAAAGCTTATTTTCATTCTCAAGATTCAAATTGTTTTAAAATCGGTGCAGCGTTTTAGCCGTGAAAGCGTAACGGATAGACAAACAGAGTAACTTTCGAATTTATAATGTTAGTACATCGATATTTTTTATCTTAGCAACGCGGAATAAAGCGTGTATTGCTCATCGGAAAGCAAAATTAGAGGTAAAATGCGAAAAAAAAACTAAGAAACTACTACCAGGTAGCAAATAAAGTACTTTTCAACTACTTCAGTACACAGATAATACGTATAAATGTGTTTCTGTATATCAACAAATTATTAAAATATATACTATTAAAGAAAAATATAGGTATCAATTTCGATATCAATCAACAAAATTTTACGGTTTAAAATTCATCACAAGAGTTCATTACCTACTCATTGATTTTCCTTTTTAAAATTTCAGTCTTTTAATTAATAAAAGAATTGCAATTTTAATTGTGTGAATTACAAAATAATTATTAATTTTAAAATTATATTCTTAGGTCAGAACTTTATTCCTCGTCAAAATATATATAAGAATTCTCCACCACTGTAACACCAAAAGTGCAAAATCCTAGAAATATGTATGCAAATAAACATATCTCAGATGTTATAATTTCATAGAAATTGTCTGTTAGAAGAAAAGTTTACATGGTTACGTTATAAGAAAAACAATGATGGGAAACTATAATATGTAAATTAGTCATGTTTTTATCGATGGATGAGTCCAACGACACTTTAGTTGAATTGCTTTTGTATGTAAATGTATGGTCATGTATATCTTTCGGCTGCCCGTTTATGGTGTAAATGACTGCTTACTAACTTATCTTAACAATAGAATCATTTTATTGCTTGTTAATGTTTTTAATAACTCTATCAATTTACCGACAAAGTTTTGAATTGCCATAGAGTTCATCTCACTTAATTTAAGTTTAAACTATATATATACATAGTATATACTTTAGTCTCATTTACAAAGTAATGCAATCTAATAAAATCGAAACACTTTAACTAATTCTAAAATAATATTTTTACAAATCACATTGCTATTCCTATTTAGATTTAAACTTACCAATGAACGTTTAAACAAGCATCATCCAGTTATATTTCCAAACTAAAAACTAATTCACAGATTTGTGAGAGTCATTCACTAAATAAAAAAAATAAACAATCACATTGTTTTTTTTTACAAATCCAAGGACGGCGAGTGCGTTCCCGCACTTTCTGACGCGACTTGTCTGTCGGAACGGTCGACGGACAAATGTAGCTATCTGAATTCTGCACGGAATGATTCGACCCGACCCGCCCTCAGCATATCGCTCGATTCCGGATTGATTCTAGCGTAAATCGAAAACACGGTCAGTGGGTTTTATCGATAAAATATGAAAATTGGTGATGGTGGTGGGACAAATTGGGTTAATTAGATGTAGCTTGCGTAGATTTACAAATTTGTATATTTATTCAGGCATTTTAAAGTTTCGAATAAGGCTGATGTGACAATAAACTGGCAAGGATATCGTCAGCTTAGTTGAGCATCATTATGTAAAAAAATATTCTACCACAAAAACGACTAAAAGTTTAGTTAACAAATAAATTAACGAATAAAAATATTCACAGATCTGTATTTCGTACAAATTAATTTTTGGTTAGTACTAGAAGAAAATATGCATAGCTAAGACAAAATTAGAACAGGTTTAAATTGTTTATTATCAGTATATTACTAAGATCATATTCTTGAAAAAAATTCAGTTATCAACTATAAGAACAGATATAAACAGCATAAAAATTTTTTTTTATATAAATTAGAATTCTATAGACAAATAATTTTTTGCTAGCGTCATTCTCAGGCGCTGTTACGCACGTATACACATTTATTCTTTATATTCGAGCGAAATTTTAAACAAATTCGGTATAAATGTGTGTGAAAATTTTACTGCTAGATTTCTTTTCGTTCATATAAAGAATGAGTCTTGATGGACTGTGTGAAAGATTTAAAAAATAAATACTAATGAGTGTTGTATGAGTTGTCGATCTTTGTTTGCTAAGATAAAAACCTAACTTTATCATGATATGTACGTTAGTAACATAGAAAACAAGAAATACATAAGTTACAAACTTTTACTTCGTAAATTAAATTTTATCGATACGCCTTGATATTCGGCTTTTTTAATTATAGAGCTACATCTTCTTCTGTTAATATTTATACAGCGAAATCGTTGATTTAGAGATGAAACTATTCTTTATAGTTTATTTTTTATACGTTATCTTCTCCACACGTATGGTGAATAGTTTGCAAGCACTTAGATGAGGAATTTGAAGTTTTAAAATATTGATAACCGTTTATCAACAGAACATTTCAACTATTTGAAGAAAACGCCGGTCTGAATTGAAGGAAATGCTACTAACCATTCCACCCTCTGCTCAAAAGTAAGCCACGTCTGTTTTAGTAAACAGGAATTTTATTTTTAGAGAACATTTTATCCAAGAAATCTGGTAATGAAGTAATGTGTGGTTTTGGTCGATTAAAGTCTGACTATCCATTTGAGTGACCATGGTCACCCATTATTTGCTATTTAGGGATTTGTGCACAAACAAAAACTATCTCCATTAAGTTTAACATTTTTTTCTGTATGAGCTGCCAAAATGCCTGCCCTGCTTGTTGGAAAGCATGAGCAGAAACCAAGAGTGGTGGTCACCATCCTCAACGCGAAAAAAAAAATGCAGCATGGTGACCCACACTATGGCGGCCTGGTGAGATGCTTTTTCACGCCCCGCTTAAAGGACACGGGATCATAGTGGGAAGGAAAACGTGCACTGGTAGTGAGTTCCAGGTTTTGACCGTTCGGCACAGGAAGGAAGCAACGAAGCGATGAGCACGAGAACGTATGTCTTCCACTTTAAAGCAGTGACTTCCAAGGCCGGCACGTGTTGTTCTGTAGAGGAAGGAAGAGAGGGGGATCAGTTGGAAGAGCTCTTCAGAACACTCTCCATGCTAAAGGCGATAGAAGACTGCCAAAGAGGCGATATCTCTACGCAACTGCAAAGGCTCAAGGGTCTCGGTGGCTTCGGGACTATCGACACTACAGATTGCTCGCCGCTGCAACCGGTCGAGAGCGTCAAACGTACTGTGCGGCACCATCGAAAAAGGTTACAAATCAACATCACCATTATCATCAATCAAATACACTAGATATAACTATATTAAAATGAAATGTACATTTAAGCAGAACCTATCTTTTCTACTGTGTTTTCTTTCAAGTACCTAATCCTTCAAAAGAAAGAGTGTATTCGATAATGAAATTTTGTTTACATGAACATGTATATGCCTTGAATGATATATATATATATATATATATATATATACATAAATGTTTGATCGACGATTCGTGAATGGCACCAACTAAACTGTCATTAATCACAATTGTAAGCAAATTTCAATATCCTGACAGACACTATGCCGCACTGAAATTGTAACGTACCAAAATTAGAACAAGTAATGAATTATTTATGCAATTAAAATTATTTAATAAAACTGACTGCACCATTACCTGTCATCTTTATTAAATTCACTTTTTTTACTTAAACATATAAGTTTTGTATATATATATAAATTCGTAATCACCGTTAAAATTCTTTATTTTGATACCACACTTAATGTATATTGAAAAAAAAATTTTTGAGATTACTTTTTGCCGCCAAAAGTCCTTAATTTTGTTATTTTTATATACTCAGTCTCTCACGGCTAAGACGAATTTATTTACACCACTCTCATAAAAATACGACAAACCGTTTAGGCCCTAGGGCGTGCCAATGAATATACATACGTACAAACAATGGAAAAACATAACCCTCCTTCTTCCGCAGTCTGGTAAAAAGGTAGAAAACGTTGTACTTTTTAAGAGCTCTTATTCTTTTTAATAGCACTGTAACAAACGATAATAGAAAAAGTTAGTTTTTTTTAAACATACTCCTGTGAGCGTGCACGTGGGACAAGTGAGCCACCACGAGTATATTTTAGGTGGTAAGATTTAAACTAAAATAAAAAAGATTTACATACATTGAAGTTTTTGCATGAAATTATTACACCATACATTTACAGGGGCATTCATTCTATTGCATAACTGTTATAGCTAAAATTAAATATGTTTGGTTCCACTAAACTATTTGCTCTTGCACCTGGAGCTTTGCTAAATGTCTGTTCTTCACAAATATATTCACATATTTTTGTTCTGACCACCAATAATGAATGCAATGAATTAATACGAAATTGTATATTCTTCCGTATTTATGTTCACACAAATTTTCTACTATAACCAGGTCATATATAACCGCTTCTCCGGAGCGGTATTTTTTAACACCAATAATAATTATTAAAATCAGAGAAATAGTCGCGCCCATACCAAATTGATTCTTAATTTTGGGTTATTAAAGCTTCGGCGACCCTTTTGGTTGTATTGAAATATGGACTTAATCATTAATGAGGTAGGAAATATTTTGTGACTGTGGATGTTTAGAGCAATAAATATTAAGTGGTGATGTATCATTGCCCACAGATTCGGGCAAGTTGTCTTATTTCAATACTCCCAGTGTAATATGACTCGCGACATGTATAAATAATTTATAGCTTCGTATAACAACTTAAATTAGTAGACTCGTAGGTGCTTTCATTTTATTGAAAAAACTTAGACTTACATAGTTACTTACTTATATAGAAAGATGATATATGTGGTAAGTATGGAGGGCGCCCATTAACACACAAAGAAATTTGAATGTCTCTCTATAGTATTTAGCCCTTCTAGGCGAGGGGGTATTTGGGCTTCGGTAACCTCATTTGCCTAGCGAGTAAAAACAACGTAATTATTACATGAAATCGATTTTCCATGAAGCTAAAGTACAAGGTTCGAACTAGCTCATGGTTCATCAACAACTCGTAATGTCCCACTGCTGGGCTCGGGTCTCCTCTCAGGAGAGGGTTAACGCCATACGTCCCCGCGTTGGCCAAGTGCGGGTTGGGGACTAGTAAGACAACGTTGTGGCTACGTAATCTTACCGTTGGATGTTTTTAAGCCGCCCAAAGGCCCTCTAACTAAGCTTGACGACTGTTATCGTATGATAACAACCGCTTGAATGACTGCTTAACCTTGACCTCCGAATCACGGAGATGCTCATGGTAACATTGCTACCAGCTGTCTCCCATCCAAGTACTGACCGCGCCGTCGTTGCTTACCCTCTTTGATTGTTTGTAATCACCGAGTGCAACTGTGCATTGAGTGCCTTATGGTTCGCGAGCTCATGGTTCTCCTACGGTAATAATGATTTAATGACTGGCCTCCAAAGAGTTAAGCCCTAGCTCACCTCCTCTCTCAACAGCAGATTAACGCAAAGATTCCATATAAGATTTTGCCATCAAACCATATGAACATAGATATGCACTACCTCCACGTGACAATTGGACATAATTCAACTTATCTTTTAGACTTTGATTAGATAGTTAAAAGTGCAGCCACTAAAAGCTTGTTAAAAAGAACTGCCTGATTTTAAATGTATGCAGGTATTGTTTCATTGCAAGTAAAAGTAATTCCCGATGTCGGTAATATTAACAAAATTTCCATAATTTTATTAATAGCGTTTAAAATGCAAATGCAAACATTAGGAAGTAGTTCTTTCATTGAGTCATTGCTAAGGTAATTGTGTTTGTGTGTCGGGTCTCATCCAATTGTACTTTTTTGCTTTGTAACCTCGTCCGAAATCAAATAGTATCCATAGCATAATTAAAAACGTCATGTGTACAAAAGGCTAGATTAAGGTGACAGACAGACAGATGTAACTATTTTTGTATTCATTAAAAAACCTGTGCTTTCATTCCTACAATAAAAAAGTTCGTTAGCTTGCCTTTTATATACACAATCACTATAGCGCATACTAGGTTTGGGGTCAGCTTCTAACACGGGTTATAGACCATTTTTACAGTTGCCTTTTTTATTTACATAGCATAATATAGATATCGAAACAAAAATCATATTGAGATTATGAAGTGGATTGTTAGTAATGGAAGTTATTAGAGAGTTTTTGCATTTAAATTAACATTGCTACAAGGATTTCATGACAGCTTACGTCTGGGCGAGACTAGTGCTTTTGTTGCTTTGACTACAAGTGGCATGAAATAATTGCATAGTTTTAAAGTTGAGATAATGAATATGAATCCAAGCGACTAAAATACCGTGTTGTATTGTTTCGAGTTTGTGTTACACTATTCTTCTGAAATTATCTAAACAGAAAGACTTATGACACGCAGCTATTTTAAAAAAGTGTAATAGACTGCAAAATCAAAATATGAATAGGATAAATATGAACATGATCTAAATACATTACGTGAGTGGTTTGTTTCTCGCAAAACCCTAAAATAGCACTTATTTTATATTGAAATTCTATAATGTTTCTATAATTTTTTTTTGTTTGATAATCTTAATAACATTGAAAATTGGTAGATTTTCAGAATTTGTACAATATAATTACCTGAAAGCCACTATGTTACCCTTTCGACCTGGTTTAAAGAAGCTACATATTGTTTATTTTAGTTCAGTGAAGGAGAAACCATTTCACTTTGCTGAATCAAACAATGAACTGTCAGGAAACTCATCTATTACGTGTTGACTTACTAAACTTACCTACCATTTTCAACTATCTTGTCGATTATGTAGTTTTATATAGTTTCTGCAAAGTCATTCTCAAACATAAAACACGTTGTATCATTCACAATACCTATTACAATTATGGAAGATTCTAGTTTACTGTGTCAAGTTCATTTTATTTGTAATCAACGTTGATATAAGCTTCCTACGTATGTAAGTTCATATTGATTGCATTTATTCATTTAGTAATTGTATAGCAGTTATGAAAGAGAACAACATAAAAGTTTTATTGATGCCGTTTCCTATTCAGGGAAATAGTCTGTTTATCTGTTTTCTAGAGCCTAGCACTGGCTGTCGCGGTGATTTTTAGTGGAAAAACCTCAACCTCAATGCCTGGGTCCTCAAGGAACCGGAGATCTGACGGGATTTTCCACCTCTTCAGCAAAAATAAATTTGTAATATATATATAGATAGATAGATAGAAAACTCTTTATTTGCACACTATAATATTACAGTTAGAATAGAGTACATGAAATGTGAGACGGAGTGTACGAAGGGCGGCCTTATTGCCAAAAGTAATCTCTCCCAGGCAACCTTAGATATATATATATATTATATATAATATTTTTGGCGCTCATAGCCCAGTTGCACTCGGTGATTAGAAACAATCAACGAGAGCAAGCAACGACGGCGCGGTCAGTACCTGGATGGGTGACCACTGGTGGCATGTTACCATGAGCGTCTCCGTGATTCGGAGGTCACGTTAAGCAGTCGGTCCCGGTTGTTGTCATACGGTAACAGTCGTGAAGCTTAGTTGGAGGCCTTCGGGCGGCTTAAAAACATCCAACGGCAAGATTCACGTAGCCACAACGTATTCTTGCCAGACCCCAACCTGCACTTGGCCAGCGTGGGGACGTATGGCCTTAACCCTCTCCTGAGAGGAGACCCGAGCCCAGCAGTGGGACATTATGGGTTGTTGATTGATTGAATATTTTTGCCATCTTTCAAGTATCCAATAGCGCATGCTGTTCTCGTGCTGACGTAATTTCAATCTCATTCATTAGCGACCTATGGAAGTATCTGCGGCATTTCTGTAGAATATTTTACATCAAAGTTAGAGGTCGCAGGTTAGATTAGTTTAGAGTTAGTATATTAATTGTTATCTACAATTATTTCTGTAAATTGATTTATTTTAAATGTATAATATATAAACTCGTTCTCGAATTTTTTCGCCTGACGGTAAGCGATAACCACCACCCAACCCGCAACACCAGAGGCGTCACAAGTGCTTAGCTGGCCTTGGGGGATGGGGAGGGGGATGAGGGAAAGGATGGGTTATGGACCTCCGGTATCCTCACTCACTCAGTGAAACACAGCGCAGGCGCTATTTCACACCGGTTTTGTGTGAGGCCGTGGTACCACTCCGGTCGAGCCGGCACATGCATGCTGAAGCGTGGCTCTCCCACGGTACATTTATAGTAGATACAGGTCATTGTATTGTGTTATAGTAGAAATATTATACTACGTTCTTTAATACTTAATATATTCCCGTACATAACTGTCCTAACAATATTCTACGTAGATTTACAGAAATATAAAATAATATAATCGATTGTATGCCTGCCTGCATTGCCTGACAAAAACGTAACCCAGAAAGGTTTAACGGAAATAATTTATTATTCTTATTTTATTATTAAACTCACGTCGTTGTTTAGTAAACATTTTATTTTATACAGACAACATGAGTTTTCTTTCTTGTATATGTTTATTGTAATTAGCGACTAAATGCAAAATAATTTCATTTACGCAAATCGTAATGACGTTTTATATGCATTCCTAGTAAACTTTACAGAAATCTACCGATATCAGATGTAAATAGGAACGTAAAACTTTATTTACTTTTCCTTTTCCCCAGAAGCACTTTTCATATATCGTAAAACGAAAATCACATTTACATTAATGAATTTTATAATGCATTATGGCAATACAATAAACAACCAATAAAATACATGTAACTGAGAAACCAATAACGGTTTACACTTTAAGGCACAGCATCCATGGTGTACAGTATGTTTTAAAACTTTTTGTAGTATTTTTATATAAATAAGTAAAGAAGTTTGCAGACATTCTCACCATATCTTCTCGAATAAAACTTGTCTTTTTTTAAAGCTATGGTAATATTTCGTATATTAAGTAAAAAATGGGGAAATGCTGTTTGCTTAAGTGATAACTATAGTACTTGTACATGTATTTTTTTCTATCGTCTTTCTTACTGTCTGCCTTTCTGCCTTAATTAAAAACACTAACATTTTTAATACAAAAAGCCGTTATTTTTATGCATACATGACAGTCGTGAAATAAAGAAAAATTTAATAACAAACGATCAAATTTTAAACGAAATCAATACTGCGAATACCATGTGCGTATATGGACGGAATACTCCGATACCACTAAATCTACAAAATTATTTAAAAAAAAAGCATATCAGAACAGTTTAACGAATTCGGAATCCATAGCTGTACAGATTAAACCAAGAATAAGTGAAGTCAGTACCATACGCTTAAGTTTGTCCATAGTTATTTACAGCCTGCGTTATATGTTTTTAATTCAAATTTGAAGATCAATGCACATTTATAAACTAAAATAATTCCATCGTATCGTAAAGCCGAGATAGTGTCGTGGTATATTGTACAGGCTTTAAAGTTAAGAATCCTACAATACAGTTAGAAAAGTAGACTGTTAGTCCGTCCTATTTAATTTTTTTCACTTCAACTTTTAATTATTGTGGGATTTAATAACAAAAGGTGAAATTAAAAAAAAATGTATCACTGACTGTTTTACTTCCTCCGAGGTTTTTTCTTCCTACGATACAGCTCGTCACCGACTCTAATATGCCTAAATTACAATAAATCCTTCGCTAAATTGATGTATTTTCTATGACTTGTTGATAAACAAGATACTTTATTTATCACACACACAACTCACGAACAGTTTCTCTTTGTATTTTTTTTTATTTTATGGAATCGCGGGCAAACGGGCAGACGCATCGCCTGATGGTAAGCGATTAACGCCGCCCCTAGACACCTGCAACTCCAGAGGCATTACAAATGCGTTGTCGGTCTTTGGGGAATGGCGAGTGGGATGGGAGAGGGGTTGGGGTATGGGCCTCCGGTATCCTCACTCACTCGATGAAACACAGCTCAAGCACTGTGTCTCACCGGTTTTCTGTGAGACCGTGGTATCACTCCGGTCGAGCCGGCCCATTCATGCCGAAGCGTGGCTCTCCTACGGTAGAAAAACGGTTGACAAAGTTGTTTGTGATATATTAATTCCAAATTAGACGGAATGACATAAAGCCCCTACCTACCTATGAGTTTGTTCTCAAAAGCCGTTTTCTCCATTTTTGATGTTTGAAATTGACATTTGAGTATTTTATAATAAAATACTCAAATGTCAATTATATATATTTATATTATATTTGTCCTTCATTTTGAATTTATATATATTCTAATTGACAACATAAAACGTCTTTCTACATATCATATTATAATAGCTATATGAATATTTAGAAACGATATAAACACACGTTCGTTTTATGGGGATACCCGACCAGAAGACAAAATAAAACCATGGATAACCCATATTTCGGAACAAGTGGTGCTTGACCAGGGGATAACTTCGCCTAACAACAAATTCATATAGCAATTCCATTGCTTCTTTTAGTAAGTTAGGTGGCCGGAGCCTCCAATCCTCCGGCCCCTGATTCAAGGAGAAAGGGGGTACAGGACGACATAGCAGTTGGGACTCTTGATTGCAGGTATCCATGGGCGGTGGGATTAGCGACAGACACGAGCTACTTTTGAGTTTAAAATATTATAGTATGTATTATGGTAACAGTTATTTTAAAGTATTCAAAAACTAAACATAAATAAAAACATGTATTAATTAGTAGTAATTTGACAAACTTTAACTTTCAATGGTAATGATATCCCGTGGCTCATGTTTAGTTCACCCACACTTTCTCTTATTGATCCATTTACGATGTAGTTAATACTAAAGTATATCTCTTTATTGTACACCAGAATCATTCCAAGGTTAACTAAAAATGAGAGAATTACCACTGGCGGCCTTATCGCCCGGAGGCAATAAGTACAAAATTACTTACAGATTACTTCCTTGTGTCACATTACTGCCCTTAACTGCCAAGTAGTCTTCGATTCTAGCAGGTTCCAATGCAAAAATTTCAATATCGCCTTGATTGCAGTAAAGGCATCAGTACTATCGAGACTTCATCAACGGCAGTGAGTAGGCAAATTACGGCAAAAAACACATGCCAACGCCAGCATTTTTATGTAGGCTTGTTTTAATGCCCTTCTCGTCTTTCAAGCATTTGTGTGTAAATGAACTACTACTGGCTTTATTCATATGAAAGACAAGGTCTCTTTAAATAACACTGACTATTGAAAGCAAAAAAACTTTTATGCTGCCATAAATTTCTCATGATCTTAACGTCCTATAGAAACTTAAAGTAGATATAGGAACAAGAACTAAAGGTTGAATACACATTTAAATCACTTTTAAAGGAAATGTTTATAATTTATTACGTTTCGACGAAGTTAGGCTTGAAGAACAATGAGATAGATACATCGATTCTTGTACACTGATCAAGTGTATTCATGTACAATGTATGTATATGTACATACAGTGTCGCACTTCCCGGATAAATGTACGTTTTTCTCGCAACAACTGCGTTTCATTTCCTCGCATATTAAATAGATGTTGAACAAAAAATCTACATTCAAAACGCAGACATCGATGTATAACCACAAAGTATGGTAATTACAGATAAATGTTTCGGAAATTAAAATTGTTGCTGCATTTATAATGAGAAATGAAGCATGTGCAAGTTATGTACAATTACTATATAAATATTTACTTTTTTCTAAACGGTCAATAATTAAGTACTCGCTTACACAGAGCTTATAACTAGCCGGTATCCATTTTCCTGTTATCAGTACATAATAACTGATAACCGAATTCCTGAGGATTATTAGCAGGTGAAATAACAAGATGTCTGTTGCAAGCAGGTAAAAAAATATATTATAAAGCTCTGACATGATCAGTTTTTGAGATGGTAATGATAGTCCGTCTGTTCGTAGTAGTTTGAGTCATTTCTTGACTTTTGGACGACGATTACCAACAGACTATACCTTAAGGTACAATACAGGGTATAGTTTAAACCCTGTTAGTTACTAAACACGTCAAAATTATTGTGTGACTTGTTGACTGGCAGACGAGATTCTCTTTCCACAAATGAATGCGCTTGAAGGCAATAGTCTCCAGAAATTACTAAAAATACGATATCGCTAAATTATTATATTGTCCTAACAAATTTTTATTAATAAATGAGTATCACAATAGAAATAAAATCTGTACTACTGCTATATATCGTTATATGTACTTACGAGTAAAACAAGTAGTAGTTAAAAGACTTAGAATAAACGATGACCAACTAAAATAATGTGAGAAATAAATCGATCGATAACCATAATCGTGATTATAAACTATAAGTATACAGACAGGAGTATAAAACACACGAAGTTTACATCTTCGTGATGTTCAAACTTCGCATAAAAATACATGACTATTGAAATTCTATTAATTTCAAAGAAAATAGCAAAAATCATAGTATTTTATTGTGATTTTATTCATTTCTTGCCGATTGACATTTCAAATCTTCCGTATGTAAAGTGAAATCAAATCTTACTTGAGTATTTGAATGTTAAATAAATCATTAACAGTTGTAATTTTGTCTCCCGTTGATCTGTATTGATACAATCTGTTATAAAAACGTGCAAGAGAGTGATACAATATTAAAATAATACTTAAAGCTATTTAGATGCATACAGGTGTTAATATGTTATGGGAGATTAGGCCTTTATAAGTTCACTTGAAATCCGCCCCGGGTTCGCCCCGTGCGAAGCCGGTTCAAAATGTAAAATATAAAGCCTATATTTCTCCAATATGTGGGGTTTTTTTCGACGTCTTTAACTAAATCGATATATTTTAGCTAATATACTCAAAAATTTAACAAATTATATACAAAAACCATTCCCAAGAATCACTAGAAAA
Organism: Hyphantria cunea; assembly: GCA_003709505.1. Lineage (NCBI taxonomy): Eukaryota > Metazoa > Arthropoda > Insecta > Lepidoptera > Erebidae > Hyphantria > Hyphantria cunea. The sequence goes on along the minus strand of PKRV01000143.1, from coordinate 236,879 downwards.
CCGCATAAAAATCCGAGCAGCAGCTTATGAGTTTGTCGCGAACTGACAAACGCGGCGGCGGACTTAGTTTTATATGTTGTGATTAGTTTTTTAAAACGACCACTTGCACACATCAATTTCGACGAGCATGAAATGTAGAGCGTAGTAACCACAGAACAGAGATAAGTGTCATAACACTCATTACCAATATTTTTTTTGCTTACCATTTTACTATTTTATATTGAACTGATTTTTAAAAATAGATTTTAACCAACTGTTTAATTAAATATAGGTGAAGAGAGTTTTGTTGATAGAAAACAATCAACATAATATTTTTTGGATAATCAAAATCATGGAAAATCAGCTTTATTTTGAAATAAAGTGAAATAGCTTAAGTTTTAAATAACACATTATCATAAATGCTTACCAGACGGACAGACGTCACCCGAATAGGACAAACCTGAAATATACAATTATAACTGTATAAAAAGGCAAGTTCCTGGTAATTTATAATCCATTTATGTATAAGTGATTAGAGAGCTTTGCATAGAAGTTACGTACATAAAAGAAAGTATCGACCTTTGCTGAACAGTATGACCCTTCATGAATGTTTTTATGAATGGTTGAAAATAGATAGATTTAATAGGCATCCGTAAGAAGTATTTTATGATCACTGTACTAAACTTAATCCTTTTTGCATAATTAACATTAAAGTATAAACGTAAGAACATAATGGGAATTTAATCTCTAGAAAGGTACTGAAAGTTTATTTAAGAATACATTACAGACACGTAAGGTTTAACACATTAGGAGGAATAGGGCCGATGAACTGACTGCCGATCTATAAAATATAAATACATATAAGTTTTAATATTGTGACATATTTATTATTAATTCGTTCACCAATTTAACATATGCAATATAGAAGTGCGTCATCCTACAATCAATAAATTGGTTTGAATGATAATAATAATATAATAAAAGCTTTATTTATTTCCCATCATCTAGGTTGCATGTTCTCTTTAATCTAATTTCATTTATTGTAGTTTACTATCGCCTGGACCTTTACTGTGATCCTCCTTCTCATTAGTCTCTTTGACAGGAACCCCTACTTGGCCTCCTCCAGATTTTCCCATATTTCTCTATTTTTAGCTTGCTCAGTCCATTCATTGCCGGATGTAGCCATAATCTCATCACTCCATCGCTTCATAGGTCGACCTTTCCGTCTTCTTCCGCTCAGTCCTTTCCACCTTTTTACTTCTACTATCCAGCTTGTCACTGTAGCGTGCTATGTGACCAGCCCATCGCCAGTTTAAGCTTAGACAGTAGTGTAAGACATCAATTAGGTTTGTGCTTTTGTCGTATGGAGACACATCTAATTTTGTGTATTTTTCTTATTTTAAAAAGGCTTCTTCCCATCGCTTTCTGGCATCTCACTAGTTTTGTTTTTATTATAGCAGTGTACGTCGTCGTTTGACAGCCATACGTAAGAGCAGGTAGAACGCATGTATCCATAACAGTTTTTTTTAGTTGGAATGGATACTTCCCATTCAATATTTTTTAAGCTACCAGTCTTTTTTCCAGCTCATGTTTATTCGGCGTTTTATTTCTTCTTCTTCGTTTTTATCTTGGAACGATATTTCTTTTCCTAAATATATATATTTGTTTACATATTCTAATATCTCTCCTTCAAGTTTTATACTATACAAGTAGCTGCTTGTCATAATTCTTGTTTTTTATTTTTTCATCAAAAGTACTACTGTGGCACAACGTTCGTTTAATTGGTTTATCATGGTTTCTAAATTTCTGCTGTTTTCGGCAAATAGGACTATATCGTCCGCAAATCTGTCGCGAAAGGTCTCCTGTCTCACTCCGCATAAAATTGGTATTTCCAGATTGGTTTGATAGATAGCATATACAAATAACTGCATTTATAATGTAAAACTTACGAGTGGGCTGTGTACACATATACTTATTACTTTCATGAGGAGGATACTTTTAATTAATCAGAAAGTTCGTGAAAACATCTAACAAAATATTCATAATTAATGCAACGTTCCTAAGAATCATTATGAAGGTAGTAACATTTTCGTTACCAAAAACCTACCGTAGCGATTACACTTGAAAATATTTAATAATTATAACTTAATTCAAACTGAATATCAACTATAGTCTGTCTGTTAGTCTTGCACGGCTAATGTGATTTGAATGATATTGAGGCACTCATAGCCCAGTTGCACTCGGTGACACAAATAGACAGGGACTATATAGCACATAATTCACAGATAGAATTGTCACACAGTATAAACCTTTTTTTTTACGGGGGGAAACCTCATGGATGTTCTCCGCCCTAGGGAGAGGGCGAAGGGATCTGTCAGACTTTTACTGACTAAAACCCTCCGGTGTTCCGTCTCTCACCTACGCCAGGGATCACAGGAACTTAAATGGCATCCGCAATCCCCGACTGATGCCGGCCCGCTGCTGCGGAACACATCTCATCAGCGAGAAGAGTGAGGTATTTGACTCCCCTCGAGACTTCAAAGAGGGGAAAACTACGCGCCGCCACCTCGGGTGCGGTTGGTTGCGGGCGACGAACATCCCCAAGTCTGCCGCTCCTGGACCCAGTTAGAGGGGCCGGTGGAGGTCAGCGTATGCCCTCCCCCGACGCCCGGTACACCTTCTGCGGACTGAGAGAGAGAGAGGTCAGGATCTTACTCTCCCTTTCCGCAGTCTCCTTCTGCGATATAACGGTTTCGCAGAAGGACACCACTGCGTCCCAGGACTCCTCGCCGTCGACCATAGAACGAACTACGGCCGCCAGCAAGAGGTCATTGCCTACTACAGAGATGAGGGCACGGCGCGGTCCCTCCAAAGCGGCACACTTTGCCAGCGTATGCCACGCCGTGTCCTCCCGACAGTCGACGCAGTGATGACATCGAGCGTCCGGCTCCCTGCCTATGCGACACAGGAACCTCGGGGCCCTATATAGGTTCATCGACCGCACGATCCCCTCATACAATCGCCTGCCGGCGACGTTTGGTTCTAACCCGTTGGGAAGCAGCGTTGACAGCGTCCCAGCCGCGCCCAACAACTTAGGCGCTAGCTGCGGGAAGAGGGGGCCGAAATCCCATCGGCTGTCGAACACCAGTCCCAAATATTTTAGGGTGGGCTCGACAGCTATACGAACCCCTCCAACTACCATGTGCACACCCAGTGGCGGTGCCCGTCGGGGGCCATGAAAAGCTATGGCCTCCGACTTGTTGAGGGCCACCTCCAGGCCGAGGCGTCGTTTGCGGCTCACCATCTGTGAGACCACCGCCGTCGCTAGTAACGCTGCCTCCCTGTATGAGCTTCCCCGGGCAGAGACCAGGGTGTCGTCAGCGTAACACGTCAGGTCCACACAGACCTCACGGTTGGAGCTCGCCCCTTAGCACCCAGTCGTAGCCGATGTCAGACATTTTTATTTATTTGTGAGTTGAATTATCTATTTCCAATAGAGTTGATAGTTCTAATACAACCTGTATTGTAATACAATAAATTAACATTTTAGTTTTTACTTAATGAATATCTTTAAACGAAATTTAAGATTGCATCGGCTACAAGAGTACAGCGTTCTAAATAAACTGGATCTCAACCCTGCTAAATGGTCATTTGTAACATATACTAGAAGGCATAACGTCTTGCATACCTCTTATACTTTGAGGGGACATACTCTTCCAAGAAGAGACATGGGAGTGTCTGTCATGGACTCTAAGTTGCTTTTTGATACTCACATTGATACAATAGTTAAAAGACTTTTAAATCGGTTTGTTTTATAATGCGTGTAGGCAAAACCTTTACTGAAGCAGAAACTCTTAAAGCACCTTTGTAAGGAGTCATTTAGAGTATGTCTCAAATATTGGACCCTTGCTATTTAGTGTACACTAACCGTATCGTAAATGTACAATAACGGTTTATTAAACTTCTTTTACATTCTTATCATTTCAAATATTATCTCAAGCTATACTATTTTCACCTCCTCAAAAGTTTCACCTCCTACCACTTGTAGATCGACGTAAAATAGCGGACCTAATTTCCTTTTTCAATATCTTAAACCATAATATCGACTTATCTGATTTGCTTAGCAGATATTTTTTAATGTGCCATCTAAGTCACTTCGCTTTAACGCCCTCTTCACATTCCACAAGCTTGAACAAATTATAGACAGAACAGCTACTTGTTCGCGTAAGCAGAAATTTTAATGAATTGTGTAAATTACATGACATTGATCCCTTTTTAATTATTGTATCCTCAGCAAGAAGGCGTCTAGCGCATAGTTTTTTTAGAAGAAGCAATTATTTAATACTAATCTGGCACTTGCGTATTGTGTGAGATTTTCTTTTTGTTATATGCTCGGTCATGTTTTATTTCTAAGCTATTTGCTTACAATATTTTAAATTAGTCTAAAACTAGAAGTGAAAACTTGTAATTGGCTCTCTGATGACTAATCTGTTTCATTTTCACTAATATTTGTAGCTGTAAGTTTTCCGAGAATAAATAAATAAGATTAATTTGTTCACACTCCTCCAGTACCTATATGTATATATAATACAGATTTAAAAACTAGCTCTACGTTACTAAATAATTGTTATAAAAATTTGAACATGCCATTATTTATTAGTTTTTATAACATTAATAACATTGAAATGAATGTCTTGTTAGTTTTAAAAATAGAGTAACGATCTAGTTTTAGTGCTTATGCTGTAGTGAATTTCATAACTCCACTTATGTGTGTGTTATCAATTAACAGATGGAACATTTAATTGACAATAACTATTTTTTGAACTACCTTCAGATTGGATTTTTATAGATAGAATGATGAATGTGATGAATGATGAATTATACCGCGACTATCAAAATAGATTTTAGGAATATAACTTATAGTCTGCGGAATTGATTTACGTAATAAGTTAGATATCTATGCCCAAGCAAATTTTTGTCACCCTTCAGAAATTTGACTACACGGTTGGCCTAGTGGTTTCTGGTCGCCACACCGCTCCCTACTGCGCCAAGTGTTGTGGGTTCAAATCCTACTTGGGACAATACTTTGTGTATCCATAAATTATTGTTCTAAGTCTGGGTGTATTTTGTGTCCGTTTCATGTATGTTTGTAAAGAACCCCGTGACACAGGAATGTATATTCTTGTTAAGTTGTCTTTTTAAAAAGAATAAAAAGAAAAAAAGGAAAAGAAAGAAAAAAAGAAATGTACATTTAAATTTGTCATCTCGGGGCAAATAAGAATTGACATGTATATTATAAAATAAATAAAACTTTAATTTGCATTATGAAGGTTTTATAATAAGCAATAGCGCTTAACGGACTACTTGTCCAACTAACTACCTTTACATTTAATAGTGCTGTCTATGCATTGTTTCTTGGCAGAGGAAGATTATTTTCTGAACATACAGACAGAATGAATTTGTATTTTATATTAATATTTTTTTGAAACCTGTGTAAATATTCACGTAGCCAATAGCTTTAGATGTAGTTTTTGGATTTTTTCAGGTTGCCAAATGAAATGGTTTCGTATAAGAAAGAAAGCCTCTGTATCCTATATATTATAAAATTTGATTTCAACAGTTCCCGTTGAGACGTAAAAGTTCAACAAACAAACTCCTTTTCGCAATCAAATATTAGTAAGAATTAAATGGACTAAATTTTTTAATTGCAGTTGGTTTAAGTATAACCAAATTCGTTCGGCTACCGGAAACTTACGGTACATCTAGTTTTATTTCAAAAAAAAATTGTAGCCTAAATTGAAAACTCGTTCCTAAGATTACTAAGTATTTGCTTCTCATAAATGAGACTTTTGGCCTCACAATTTGACTGTTTTATTATCTCTAAAATCTAAAAATCTTAATTGCCTAAATCTGAATAGTTTACTATATTACCTGTTGTATTAATTAGTTTACTATATTACCTGTTTCTATGCATCCCATAAGTCGCTTCGTGTGTTAGTTTCTTGACTTTTTGGTTTATTAAAAATTCCATGTTTCGAATCTTCCTATTATAAAAGATTGATATTTTGTGTTCTCAGTGTTAGGCGGCAACTATTTAATAAATCTTTAGGAAACTAATTCAACAAAAAGAAATGGCATCACTTTTTTCTAATAATTTAACACATCGCAGTGTATTTTGATGAATTGATAGATAATGCTACCGTTAAAAAAAATATTCTCGCAATCCTGCTAGCACTCAATGCAAGTTGAAAATATTTTCAGGTCTTTGATACTAAGTCTCACTTGAACAAATCGTGATTAAAATTTTTGACTTGTCATAAATGGGTTGCTCGCTTAGTCTGCTAACAAACCGAAAACAATTATTAATCACTTATAATACGGCTAAAGATACCTTCAAGATAATTCATTAAAGTTACGGATATATTTATATGTAAATAAATGAATCCCTATTTCCCTTGGCCACGCCATCACGCAATGAAAAATATAGCAAAAACGGGGCAAATTAATTCCTTTTCAGAGACAAGAAGTTGCACGGGTTAGTGTATTATATATTCCGTTATGAATCCGTTCAAAGCCGGGGCGGCTTGCTAGTTTCGTATAAAAATACATTATCAAAAACAACCCCAAATTGTCCACTGCTAGAAATAGGGCTCTTTTTAGCAAGGAGATTTTAGTGTACTATACCATGCTGGTCAGATGGATAAAGAATTTACATTCGACACACTGATTATACTAAAAACATTCAAATTATCAATTTACTTTAAAAAAATCTATATGTACTAATGTTTGATAACCGGATACAAATAAAAATTGTCATTAATGTAATTAAAAAAAGTCCAAAAACCGGGCTAAGAGTTTTTAATTTCAAAGTTAGATTTTGAGGCCACTAACTGTATCGATATCACTGTATTGAGTTTTTTTTCAGTACCAAATATATGTCAGTGAAGCCAATATAAAGAAGTAGTGACATCAAATCCAACATATTGACGAACGTAAAAAATATAAAGAGATGCAGCTAATTTTATTGTGTATAGTAGAAAAGCATGAGATAAATTTATTTGTTCTAAATAATAAAACTCTTGAGTTCTTTTTGAAATTAAAAAGAATAGAAAATTTAAGATTAATAAATGAAGTTTCTCACAATTTCGAAGCCATTTCATTGTACGCTCTTCTAAAATCTTGTTTTATTTTAACTTTTTAATTTTAATGGTATTTTGATATCGCTAATACAATGAAATACATGTTTAAGAATAGGTACACAATGTACTGAGAATATGGATACATGAATATGTTAGTTCTATCCATACTCTAAAAGTGTATCAAAAGACTTGAACAATATTTTTTTAAATTTTTGCATCTTTATACACGTACCTACGATAGTGCAATAACTATTAATTAGTTAAGTTTTCACTACTTTCGGTAAAGATGGTAGGCTGTTAATAATTATAAAATAATAATTAAAGAACATTTAATGAATATCAATGTGATTTAAGAGGATTATAAATCAGAAAGCGAAGGTACCATTAACCTTTTCTAAGGCGTTACTTTGCTCACGAATGATTAAGAAGATCAATAAATTTTTAAACAGTGTGTTTATTCACCAATTACGTAAACTTTTCTTTCTCCGGGCCGTTTCTTCAAACTCTGTTAATTAAGCTACTCGGTAACCTCACCCGAACAAAAAATCTTAAGTTATACTGTGTTTACAGTCCTCTCGATAGTTACACTTATTATACTAAGATAAGGCGAAATTCAACCTTCCTGGTCACCCAGATAACTATGCAAACTTTGAATTATTTTTTAATATTCGTAACTGTTGAAAGCGAATATAATCCTACATCACCTACTTGAATGTTCTTGGGTAATGGTTAGGTCATTTTTCTTAAAATCCTTTAAGTTCGATAAGATACATCAATATGTAGGAATGTAGGCGTAATAATCCATTATTACACCAAACACCTGTCTAAATATATGTAAAAATGTATATTCTACTTTAAAAATCTTGAAAAAATAACGTGTTTGATTCCAATCAATTAATTTTAATGCTTCAATAATCATGTATTACAAGTGTGTGTGTGCAAGCTGTGATGTAATGTGACGTGACACTGTATTTTATGTAACGAATAGAATTAAGTCTTCCTCCATGTTACGATTGACACCGGAAAAACATAAACTTTGCGTAATTTTTATACAAATAAAATATCTATTGCGTAATTTATAACATTCTATTTAGTATCAGTTTTAAATTATGTTTAAATTTAAAAGTGATATATACAAAACTAATGTATTTAAAATCACACAGTGATTTTAATACTAGAAATATTCTCGGTGTTGTTATCGGCTGGACTAACCTTTGGATTATGTAAGTACATAGTATTGTACTGCGCATAATTATTATCGCCGTCACATGGGCTTAACTTTTCTGTTATAATTTTCTGTTCTTGTAGTAAAGAAATGACCAAGTCACATAATTTGAATTAAGCGTAGAATTTGTGAAGTTAAGAACTTCCCTCTAAATGACATCTGATAACTTTCTGACAGTGCAAGCCACAGGATCTTGTCTTTTCAATATTTTATATGAAAATATTTTCGGTGAGATAATAATATAGATGTGTTAATATTATAGTTACTAAATGGTTACAAAAGATCCAGAAATCCCATTAACATGGTTAGAATATCGAAAACATTTAAGATGCGACTGCATGTACAGCTAATTGATATTAATTTATAACTACTATTAACGGATAAAGTATCGATATTTATTGAGAAAACGTAATACAAATATAATTTATATAAACATGGATAGCCCGTAAAATTAATACTTTTAATTATTAATGGTTGTCATAAAGATTGGAGGAAGTAGTCCGTTTTCCCTAATCCATTATTAGGGCTATATCATATTTATTTTGGCAGCTTAATATAATTTAAGACTGAAGCAATTATCTTTAACAAAGAGCTTAAGCTAGCTTCAGTTACATAGCTGTAACCCTCATAAGATTGACATACTTTCTCTTTTCCTTTTAATTATATACACTTTGTATTTAGGATTTAATGCATTTTTTCATAAAATATATAATTTTATAAATTTAGTAAATATTTTAAGTTTAATGGATATAATTGATACAATTTTATCATCGGTTATATAATTTATAAATTTAGTAAATATTTTAAGTTTAATGGAGCTAGTGGCCTAGCATCTGTGTTTTTTTTTATTCTGCAACTCGACTGCGTAGTTTAGCTTTTTTTTTATCAAAGTCTCTTTTTTCCTAATTAAACTGATATTGTTATGTGTTTGTTTGTAATTTTCTCGTTGTTATAGCTGTTAAATTCTTTTTCCTTCAAACTATACTATACGAGTTTACGACGCTCACATACAATCGACCAGATAGACAAGTAAAACAAGCGTTTTCATATAATTTCTACTAGTGAGTATAACTATATACTACTATACTATATACTAAAAAAAAACCCGTTTGAAAGCCGTGTAAGTATATGAATTAATTCATCATTTGTTCTAATTTAACCGTGATTTAAGGTGCGTGCTAACTGTCAAAATTTAATTCATAGGAGAAATCGGAAGAGTGGTTTGATGATTTGCAAGAATTTTGTACTTTTAGCAAACCGCTAAAAATGATCTGAGAAGGAATATAGGCTGTTAAGTAACTGTTATCAACATTTTCGTATCAATAAACTCGGAAAAAGAGTATAGGAATTAATATGAATGTGATACAAAAGTTTATCATTAAGAAAACGTTCACAACCTCGTTACCTACATAAAATGCTTGAAAATGTAAAAAGGTAAATAAAAAGGTCATTAATTGATATTTTTAATATGATTTTACTAACTAAGGAGTGGGTAGGATAAGATTTTGCAAGTTGGGTAGAGGACAAATTCGTTTTTAATATTTTTCCACCTGAATGTCTATTGAAACTTCGAAACCTGGTTTTTGATTGCTATAACAACGATTATGGATTCGACAAAAAGGTCCAATTATGCTTTAAAAATAGTTTTTATTAAGATTACTCAAAAGCAAAAGAAATATGAATAGATATTAACTATACCTAATTTTGATATTAATCTCGCCAGATAGGTTATAATCTAACGGCATTTACAATTTTACGGTGGTACTGATGTGTTATAAAAGGGTGTATAAAAATGTAGAATATAATAAGAGAAACTTTTCAAAATATACATAAACCTAACCAATAACATAGTTAGGTATCTACTTAATTCAAAAAAAGTAATAAAACGATTAAAAAAAGATGAACCTCAAGTTTAAGTTATGTCAAGTTCATTTTAATATTGACACACTAAAAGAAAATTCTTTGTAGAATATTGACAACCATTTTCATTAGTTCCTGATAAAGGTTCAGATAGTTATCTGTATTTAACGTCCAATAAAATAAAGGTTACTGATACAGTTATAATTATCTAACATATTTCTCGCTATCCGAAACTTGTGAAATCAAAATATATAGTTATCTGGTAGATACGTTCAAAACAGTGTCTCAGGTACTTGGTATTAAAATTGGCCCTAACTGCTCTTCATGTGATATAATAAAGCTGAAAATTCATATCTGACACAGTTCGGCATCATCATTATCTTACATATTTTAGTAAAATCTGATGTTAAAAATCTGAGACAACGAAATACGAAAAATAATATTTATTAAAAAACTTGTAATTTTTGGGAATGGTTATAAAAACATCTTATAACGAATATACCAAACTTTGGTTGCTCTACCCGTTCGCCATACAAATATCTGTAGTAGTCGTTACAAGAACTGGATACCCTAAAAGTCCGTCAATAGTCTTCCTGTAGAACTTCGATGTCGCCAAGCAACTACTTGCCAAATAAATGCAATAATGCCAAGTCGCTGCGACTAATAAATGGAAGTTCACTAGTTAAAAAACTTCAATTAAGGAATCTAAGAAGGCATAATTATATACCAAGGCCAGCTCTAGAACGAACGAGGTCCCTTCACCATCGGTTATTGGTCAACATGGTTCCCGCACTCTAAATATCAACGAAAGTTGAATCGTTTATTTGCAAATTAAATATTGTGAAGGGAACCCGTTTATGGCTCCTTACTTTATTGCGAATTATTGCTGTATGTAAAATACTAGTTAATAACAAATTAAGTTAGTTGTAAAATTTATTATAATAAACATAACACTAACACAGGGTCTGTAATACGTAAGTATAAGGTGTAATAATAGTGTTGTGTGTTGAATATATTTTTGTATTAAAAAAGTTACATACCTACGTAATTTGGACTTAAATTCTTTAATTGGTTACATCATAAGTTATTATTCGTAACTTCTGTAGTTTTGAGACCTTCCGTTGTGCGACGCGTAAATGAACTGTTTGACACTGCAACTCAGAGACACAGAGCTTGCTGTTTGCTTGCTTTGGGTGATGAGTTAGAGAATGGTTTCGAATTATATTTTAATTAATTCTACACTTGCTTAATACATAATATAGATTTCATTACACATGAATCCAAATCCTCCACTGGAAAATATATTTCTAAAAACGAATAGTTACAAAAAGTTGCTACGGAATCCAAGTCAGTTCTTGTAAATGTTGTCCAGCCACCTATCAATATGAATCGTCCAACTTATTTTCAAATAGAACTTTACTATGTTATGAAAAACCTATATACCTATACCAAGGCACATTTGTAGTAAATTGTGCCATGATATTTTAATATTATAAAAATTAAAAATGTTGCAATGAAGAACTAACCAACTATTTTGTATTTTATGATAGCAAGAAAATAGCACAGTCAAAACAAGCACGGTGATTAAGCGCCAGTCCTCGCGGGCATCTGACTAACAGGAACTTATTTCCCTTATCAAGTTTCAATGTCGGATGAATTGTTACTAGTAAATAATATGGTACCAACTTATGCCCGTAATACTACGTCGCTGTGAAGGAAGTGTAGGGTAATGGACGGAAATTGTATACGACAAAAGTTAACCGGTCTAATCTTATAAAATAGCAACGACGTTAACGTTGACTGAGTAAAATATAGCGAAGTATTACTCAACTTTTAAAGCTCTATTTGCTAATGCCTTTTTTTAACAAAGGAGAATACCCGCATTATTTTTTAATCACGTTTCAATTTTTTTTTTTACTTGTTATGAAAAGGTATTTACATTTACTTTTTGTGTTGTATAGAGATCACTATTATCGACTATTTACCGTACTCGACAGGGTGCTTGATCCGCAAGGAACCAACGCCTGAGTGCCAGCACCCCGATGGCCACACACACACACACGTTAGCAGAATATCCGGCGTGGGGGCAGCCGAGGCGTAACCTAGTGGCTACGATCGGGGTCACCCTAGCAGAAGCAGGCCCAGATGGAGGGGGAGCGCGCTCCCCATCGCCTTTCAGGAACAGCAACGGAACATCGGGGCTCCTACACAGGAGGGCGGTATCTACAAACCGTAGGTGACCCGAGGTAAACTTGGGTTCCAAGCTTTTCCTTTCTAGGATGCACCTGGTTCTTAGTCTTCTGGTACTTGAGACGACGTACGGTTTTATTCGGTTCAAGTCCGACAGGTCATTCGAGGGGATTTCCGCACGGAAAAAAGGTCCATAACCATAATGGTCACTATATCTAACATGCACTTACACTTTGTGATTCTACACTATGACATGCAATATACATAATAAAAAAATATGCTTAAGTTAATTTAAAGAGTAACGATTAGCCATTATCGTTTTTATTATCCCGATTTGACTTCATAGCTAATGGGCTTGGTATTGTACAGATCTTTCAACTAAATAATACCGACACGAATGCCCAAAAAAGAAGTGTTGTGTTTTAACATAGATTTCTTTATCTACCATTACTTAAAACTATCTCAACAAATTGGCATATATATGGTTTATAATAATAAATACATTTGAGTAAAATTGGCAAACAGTTTTTTTTAATTAGCTATTAGTACCACTTATCAAAATCATATCTATAACTGTACAGTCATTTAATTGTATTCTTGATCACGAGAAGTAAAGGATGCAGGCGTTCTTAAAGGAAAAGATATCCATTGGAATATGACTAAATACAAGAGAACGCGAATAATCGTGGGAACATTGTTGTTTCGAAGACTCACCTCCTTTTTCCTAAACGATCACAATAATAAATAGAAATTCAAGAGTATAACTACACTTTCTTTATGATTATTGTGTGTATATTAATAATCCTAATATTATAGAATGTGAAAGTTTGCAGGTTGTTTTGATCTCTGTTACTTCTTTGGGCCCTATCCGTTAACTTTTTAGAAAGTCAATTAAAATATATAGTTTACTTTGGAGAGTATAGAATAAACTAAGACCAAAACATTAAAAAATACTGAATAGAAGATATAAAACAAAAAGACAAGATACTTTAGGCATGACATATTTAGGAAGGTGGATGACTAATGGAGGATTAAGTGAAGGAAAAAGTTACCACACGCCCAATGTCTAAAGAGTAAGCATAATTTTCAAATATTTTGTGAGTATGAGTGTGCGTATGATAAGTCAGTCACAAAATAATGTTTAATAAGAAAAAAAAATACTACGTCACACTCTTACATATCTTTTTGCAAAACTACACCTTCAGATTATAGAAAAGCGAAAAGAAAGGTGTCACACTTAAAAATGCAAAAGTATCGAACAACAATTTATAAAATCAGCAAAAGATGCAAATATAAATTATCAATTTCATGTGAATTTGCTTTTTAGTGTTATAAAAACTCAAGAAATATGTCAATGAATTTAAATTGTTATTAATAATTTTGCAATATTCAAATCAAAATGCGAAGGTGGACATTTGATTATTTCAAAATAAAAATACAAATGTGTTTTTGTATTTTGAATAAGTTACTCATTAATACAAATGATTGAGTTAAGAAACTGTAGTCTAGGCCTGTAAACGTAGCGTGAAACGAGGTAAGGTGTTGAGAATATGGAATATCACTCCCCTTCCTACCCCTATTCATCCCGAGGCTATAGTAATACCCGACTAAGGAAGCCAACTGCGCAGGACGTAATACAAAGAAAAGGAAAACTTGAGGCAAGCCTTCTGGTCAGTGTGGTATAAAGCCTCCTTTCTAAGAAGAAGATTATTTGAATATTAAAGGCAATAGGGAATATGCAAGTTTTTATTATTTCTTAATATGATCATTTACGTCTTTATATTATAGAAAAAAATATAAAAAGGCTTGAAAATAGTCAAACTAATTTACAAAGTGAAATTTAAAACTCTGACTAAATTTGAGCTATTCATACGACGCCATTTTGAGCGTGCCTCTGACGGCCAATGACGTCATTGTCATTTCATGTTTGTTTACGGTTTGAGTGTTTCAGTTTCTTAATACTTATTAACATTATTAATTGCTATAAAAATAATATAAGAAGGTAATTTTTCCTATAAACACTACTAACACAGTTTGAATTTCGACTCCGATAATTTCGATAACGTGGCCGTTAACGTCACATTTCGTTTCGACCAATAGTAAGCGTTTTGTAAGTTTGGATTTCCCTCCCTTAATTTTCACTTTTTATTTAATGTTTTCTGAGTTTAAATAACCACTAAATAAAAAAATACTCTTTAAGTATATGGTAAAGACATTAAAAAATGTAGAGAAAAATGTTTGAGACAAGTAATATTTTTATGCATATTCCCTATTGTTAAGGTTACAAACGCAACTGGAGCGACAGTATTAAGTAAATGGTAAGAAAAGCTTTATTTATGATTATGGTATGCGACGCGAATAGCCTTCAAATAAGCATATTTATTAAAACAAGAAATCGCCTAGTATACAAATTTCTACTATGAAATGTTAGGTTTTAGTTTTTTAATTTGAATCAGCAATTTTTCCTATATTTTTTTTACATTTGTTGCCTTCTACACTTTCTATTCTTAAATTAAATTCTATATATATATTTTTTTGGCTTTTTTTAGTAATTCCATTTTACTTCAATCTTTAAAGTTTTCTTGAAAACGATTGAAAAAACAACCGGAAGTATTATCGTTAACTAATAGT
Source organism: Hyphantria cunea (assembly GCA_003709505.1). NCBI lineage: Eukaryota > Metazoa > Arthropoda > Insecta > Lepidoptera > Erebidae > Hyphantria > Hyphantria cunea. The sequence continues at coordinate 221,855 of PKRV01000143.1, read as the reverse complement.
GTTACAATAAGTGTGATGTACACAGGCGGCCTTATTGCTTATAGCAATTTCTTCTAGGAGCAACCTTTGGAAAGACTGGTTTCATTTTAAGCTGGCTTGTAACAAACAATGTCTTTACATATAACTTTATTAATCATATATAAATTTTACTCATTTTATATATAAATATATTATTTATAAAATAAGTAAAATCATAAACATCCAATATCAGCGTAACTTATGTTTAGTAATTTTTTCATTTTTTATACACATTTAAGATATAATTAAATAAATATCTTCTCTCTATCTATTTTTTCTATATCTCTTTGTACAAATCACTAGTTGTGCCTCGTGTCACGCTTTACTGTGGCACAATGTGTTGAAATTGGATTAATTGCTCTGCTTAGTTTGCGATTAGATTGCGTTGTGTGTTAGTGGTGCAAAATATTTATTATCTATATATTTATTTATTGTGTCAAAATTCTAGCTCAATCGATGCAGATCTACACAAATCAACTTATTTTTTCACTTATCGCACCAAGGTCTTTGAAATTCTCGGATTTTCTATACTGTAATATGTAAAAACTGTTTTAAAATCTGTTGATAAGTTTAAAAGATTTAGATCTTTTCGAACAAATAACGAAAGCTACTTTATGTTAAAGTATGCTATGCTATTCATATGCAAAGCTAATAATATATTCAGTAAAAAAAAAGATAAAGTCTGTGTTGGCATGCAATTATATCCATACGAATCTTGTTTTTATAATTAATATTTATCTAAACAATTGGCAACTAACTTCTTCATAGCTTTGTTTTTCTTTAAGTCTAATTCAATTTGATTTTCACGATTTATTGATGTCTGAAAACAACAATCACTCTTATTCGAGTGTTTGCCCATTTAAATTAAAAAACAGTACTTTGAAAGGAAGATAGGAGTACGCCCTATCGGCCATATTGGTAACTAATGATTGGAAACCAGGATTCAGAATGATTTATTTTTTATCGAAAATCCATATTCTATTCTATTCTATTCTATTCAATAAAAGTAATTCTGTTTAGAAAATTAGTTTTCAATGCATGGTGAGGTGGTTTGCTAATGAGGTTGTTGTTAAAAAAAATTGTACGCTTTGACTCGTACGTTATAAGTACATTTTTTTCTAAAAACCAACTATCATTTTATTTGCCGCTGCTACGTTACCGGATTTATTGCTAAAAATACTTATGTACCTACGTAAGAAAACTTTACTGTAATATAAACACTAGTCATTCGCACTCTGTGTGTTCTGGGGCGTTGACAATAGACATCACCACTCTCACATATCTGTTTTTAACTAAAATATTATTGACTGATGTTGTCAGTAGTTACAGTATCATATTTTAAAAACTTTAGTTGTAAACATGGTTAGGATTGGATTTGTTAAGTGGAAACAATTTGCAGTTTGATATATAATTAAACGTGTATCTATTTTCTATCTATTCTAGTTTATGAGTAAGATAAGCTTGATGTATACAACGGTATACATAAAACTTATCTTAATCATAAACTTAAGCATAATAAGTGATATGAAAAGGTTATAAGGCTGCAAGCAAATTGCGATCAAAATAACAAAGTCGTGCAATTAACAATGCCTCTTCCTCTTCGCTCTAACTATGTTACAATTACCAATCTACCTCGCCGATCCATTTGATACCGTACCGTATAATTTTACAAGTGTAATTACAAAAATACTGAATATTTGATATGCAACAACCGTCTAGTAAAATGTACACAATGTGAAGGAAGTCGAGACCACAACACTCTTCGGTTTCGCTTGTAAACGTATCTAAATGTGGGAAAACATTGTAACTTTGTTTTGATTGCAAATGAAGAACACTTTTTTTTACAACCTGCTTCCAGATAGGTACAAAATCATTGTAATCCATTATTCACAATGGTTGACCAGTTCAGTTCTTCTAATTAGCGTAATAGAAAAACAATTAATTTGTAAAGTTCTTAGTGTTTATTTTCACTACTGTCAGACCAAATCATATAAATATTATAAACACAAATTTATTATTAACTCATATGTATTGAAATAAAATATATATAAAACATGATAGATGTGCCCTACAAAATGCGATGATTTCCGGTTAAAATGAATAATAAACTTGTTCGAACATCTTTACATAAATTATAAAGTTCGCAGAGATAGGGCTAGATAGAAAATTAATATTAATTTATTTAGTTGAAGAAAACATGGCCTAATAAGAATTTGGAAGAAACATAGAGCCGTAATTTAGATAGTTTTGACTAGTTAATATAAGTCGTGATAGTCCTTGAAAGAAACTTCTAAATGAAGTTGCGGACAAAGAAGAGTTTGATTAACTTTAGTCATTAAACCTTCAAAGTAACACACCATATCTAATCCATAGCGCGCAGCCAGACAATTTATCACAAATGAATGGAGATTTTTAGAAGTTAGTTATCGATTCTAAGAAAAAATTACCATTCAGACTTTCACTAAATCCTAGCTGTATCTAGTATTATTTGATTAGTGAATACTATCAGTGTAGGTGTAGTGGTGAGAAACAATATCTTAAAAAGCAATTTTTGTAATCGTATTTGAAATCTTTACATTTGAGTATGTAACTTGTTTGAACCGTGTATTCTTTATATTAATATATGGTAGGTATATAGGTATACAAAAATGTGTAGTTTTGCTTCGTATTACGAAACATAAGTTATTGATTGAATATTTGAATCTGTTATATAAACGATTATTTCGAAATGATGTTCTGTTAATGGGTTATAAATAAATAATAAATAAATATTTTCGGACATTTTAAGACACAACGCCATCTAGTCCCAAACTAAACAGAGCTTATACTATGGATACTAGGCAATTGATATTAATACATATTTTCTTTTTTTGTAGATACGTACATGTTATACATAGAAAACACCCAAACTCCGAAACCAATATTTGCAGATCATACAAATATTTGTCAGACTCAGGAATCGTATCCGAGACCTCTAGCACAGCAGTCGCATACACTACCATTGCGGCACCGAGACAGGCAAATGTTGCATGGTTATTCCTGTAAATCAAGATATAAATGTATTTACTTAAGTAAATACCCATTATATTGAGTCGGGGTCTAGGGTTTTCCTTTCTAGGGTGCACCTGGTTCCCCGACTTCTAGTATCCGAAATGGCGTGTGATTTAAGTCGATTCGAGTCCGACACGCCACCAGGAGGTGGTATCCGAGGGCGTCCGTACGGAAATAAGGGTAGTATTATTATTATTATTATGTATATTATAAAGTATTATTATATTCTAAAGGTAGAGAAAGCATTGTAAGAGTCAGTTGTTTCTTTCATAATCAAATAGCGAATTTACGCGTTTATACGAATACGTATCGTGATAGATAATTGTTTATATGCATATATGGCAGTATAAGCATCCGTTTTATGTAGTGCAAACAATTTAAATTACTAAAATGCTAGCTCTTGTATATATACAGAATGTTTACTGTGTATATAAATGTCAATAATTTTAAAAACGTTTTGTTGTCGTCGTCAATTTTCTTACGTACAGTTTATTTAAAATATCCAATTATCAAATTTAACATTAAATTTCGATGAAATATATATAACATTAAATAAATATTTGTATGACAAACCAAATTTTTGAGGCTATTTCAGTCACGCATATACATACTTTAACAGTATATCAAACTTGTCCTATTATATCAAACAATTTATGGTTCATTTACACAGATGGTGTTAAAACCAGATAAACAAAATCGCATGTTATGGTGTTACGGGACTAGGTTAATATGTGGTTCAGTAACACCGTAACATAGACAACAAAGTTATGCTCATGCGTATATTACTCATAAAATGGAGTGTTTGCCCTTTGATATTAAACTAAATCGTCGTGTCTAGCCTCAGTTATGTGAACTCATTGTTTTAAGACTCTAAATGTTGGCCACGGGGATTATTTTGAACACAAAGAAGCAATTATATATAGTATAATAGAGGAAATAATATAGACTAGGTCAATTGCTTGCTGGCACATAGTAGGAATAGCTGTTCTGCTCCCTTAGTCCCACGCGAGAGTGAGAGATCAGAGTTTAATCGATAAAAAGAAAAGAAACAGATAGATGTACATCGCAAATAATTGGAATAATTTGATATTAAAATTTAAATTCTCACGGTGACTGAATAAATGTAGCACCTTAGACATTGTGATTTGAAACTTGTGGTAATTATGTAATCGGCTTGCTTGTGACTAACATTTATAGCAATGAAAGGTTTATATTTTTCTATCTAAACCCGATATTGTTCTATCCGTCTTTGTAATATCAAAACTCAGATTAACAAAGAAAATAAGCAGTAATGATGATAATTGTTTTATGGATTTATTAAAATAAGAGGACAATGAACTAACTTTTATTCCCCACATGGATACTGTTTTTTAGTAAAGTTCCGTTCTCCTCAAACTTACATTGCACTTTATTATGGCCTCGTAAGAAATATATTTGAATATGGCGTCCTAGTATGGCATCCTGACTATGCTACTTGCATAGCCTAAGAATTGAACGAATCCAACAGCGTTTCTTGAATCATCTCGCCTACTCCAAGAGTATTGCAAAAATACAACCATGCTAATTTGTTTAAATTATTTCAAAATCAACTCCCTAGAAAAACGCAGAAACTCATCTGATTTGCTGTTTTATTTAAAATACTTAAGAGCAATATTGATTGCCCAAATCTGCTTTCAAAATTTAAATTAATTATCCCTCATAAATATTACAGAAAACCAATTATGCTCCTTCATCCACCTTTTCCAAAAACAGTTTTAGTTTTCAACTCTCCTATTTCACGGCACAGTAAGAAATATAAATTACTACAATAGTCAGATAGATATATTTGGCGCAACATTTCAATGATTTAAGAACCAAGTCGATTAACTATGTACTAATTAATTAATTTCCTTAATAGATATAGACACTAATTTATATATACATTTATTTCTATACTTTTTGGACAACATCTACAAATATAAAGTGTTTTTAGGGTTCCGTGCCTCAAAAGGATCACTTTGTTGTTTGTCTCTCAGGACCCTTTTTCTCAGGCACGCATGGAGGTAACAAGCTGAAATTCATATCAAATACTCAAGTCTATTGTCCCTTGGAGCTGTGAAAAAATCAAACTTTTAATTTGATTTTTTCACAACTTCATCAACTTCATCAGCTTAGAAGCATTAACGGCTGAAAATTTGACACTCGCAAGGGAATCAAAACCTATAAGATACTACCCGTGAACTCAGAATGTTCAAATTCAGTACGAAGCAACATCTTATAGCACAGATAAAGTATAAAATAAGAAAAGCATAAATTTTAGTTACATCATATTTTATTCATATTTTCATTTACATCATACCTACAGGTTTGTACGGAACCCTCGGTGCGCGAGTGCGACTCGCACTTGGGCGGTTTTTTCTTAATTCTATTAGGATTTATGCATGTAGTGTTTACTTACATGAGTTGTATACTTAGATCAAGATTTTTGCTGTGTATTGTTGTGTATTTACGAATGTTTTAGTGTAATAACTATTGGTAAACCAATAAACAAATAAACCTTCGAATTCAGTCCAGCCTCAGAGTTGCGGAGATCCGATGCCAATTACTCCGTGGAAAAACTAATATTCTGGTAAAACTGGTTGAATTAGTAGCCGATCCCCCCCCACAACTGTATCCCTACGTTGTCGTCGTGTGGGGGCTTGCGTGGGTCGATGATCTCTGGGGCTGTGCCGGTAGAGCCACTCATGCCGGATTGGCTCAGAGGGAGACTCCAGACTAAACGGGATACCAGATGGAGTCTAATTTATGACTGCCGCGATGGGCGCTCTAAACATCCCTCTCGTCTAGCAGAGGGCGTGTTGGAGATGCGAGTGGGCGAGCTCGGTGTGCACTCACACTGCCTCCGAGCGGGTAACACAAGAACTAGTCTTGTGTTGCCCTCGCCACTACAACGTAATCCCACTAGGCTGTCGAGTTAGGTCAAGTCTCTGACTCGACTGGGACCGTGGGTCTTGGCTTAACCGCCCGGACCGCGAGGAAGAAAACCTCTATAAAAAATTACCCCGAATCCCGTGTTCTGGTGTGTGACCAGGGGATGCATGGCTGATGGGTAGTTCAGTCGCAAGCACACTCCCAGCCAGGGACCAGCGGACCCCTCGGTTGGGTTATAAACCTACGCTTGCCCGGGTACTGGGGATCTCTGCCCGGGTCGACTTCTAGTTCTCCCCAACTCGTGGGTTTAGAAATGGATAATGCAAACTTAAATACAGAAATTGGCACGGACAAAAACACAACGACTAAAGGCAAGCAAAACGGACTCGGAAAGGAGAAGGAAGGAAGGAAGAAGGTTGGGAGGAACGCCAAGGGGCAGTTCCGAAAGGCAGACGACCCTTCGTCTGCCGAGGAAGATGTTGTGTCGGGAGCACCTATACCGAGGGGGCTCCCAGGAGTTGATCTAACTGCTGGGAGCCGAAGAACATCGGAGCGCATGCGCTCCAAGTCTGCCACGGACGGCGCGAGCGGGGGTTCCAGTGCGAAGGTTGACGCACTGGAGCTAATGGAGACCGACCTGAGTGATAGCCGCAAACGAGGTCTTTCCAGGGATGGCGAAAGCGATACATCCCTGGAGATGCTGCCTCCGAAAGTTGCGAGCTCACACAGAGGGAGGTCTCGCACTCCAGCCTCGGCTCCGTCAGGTTCCGCCTTCAGGAAANAAAAAAAAAAAAAAAAAAAAAAAAAAAAAAAAAAAAAAAAAAAAAAAAAAAAAAAAAAAAAAAAAAAAAAAAAAAAAAAAAAAAAAAAAAAAAAAAAAAAAAAAAAAAAAAAAAAAAAAAAAAAAAAAAAAAAAAAAAAAAAAAAAAAAAAAAAAAAAAAAAAAAAAAAAAAAAAAAAAAAAAAAAAAAAAAAAAAAAAAAAAAAAAAAAAAAAAAAAAAAAAAAAAAAAAAAAAAAAAAAAAAAAAAAAAAAAAAAAAAAAAAAAAAAAAAAAAAAAAAAAAAAAAAAAAAAAAAAAAAAAAAAAAAAAGTAGCCGATCCCAATTATTCTTGGGAATAATGAAGGTTAGGAAGAAGTAGTATTTGCTAAAAAACAACGTTGTCAGCATCATTTGTTAACCAGTTCATGATGATCAGTTAAACTGTTATGCAATCATAAAAATGAATAAATATACTATTATTTATATTATTAGTATTAGAATGAAATATTTTTATGAATATTTTTTAATAAATTTGTTTATGCAACTTATAATTTGATAATAAATAAAACAGTATTGCTTGTTACAGTGAATGTAGACACGCAACAGTAGTTTAAAACACAGATAATATTATCTTTTATACTATTTTTCACTATTTTACCAAACACATAATTTACGATCAACACTGCCTACGTTCGAGTTCTTTATCTAAAAAGCCACACATTTAATTAACATAAATGACAAACGACTTAAAACCAATTATGGTAAGTTTTTGATTTATTACCACGGTTTTTCCTTACAGGGTAAAATTAATTAAATAATCATGAAATTTCTACTATTCTATTCGATAAAATACTGTATCATTTTAAGAATGTTTTTTCATATCCTTTCAGTTGACCAGTTCAAAACGTAGATTTTAACATGAATGGATGTAACAATTGCACTCCCTACAATCAATTTATAGAACGGGTTCCTTATAACATTAGTGCTTCAGTGTCTCTGGTCTTAGGTCGAGGAATCTTTTAAGCAAGAGACGCCGCCCGACAAAGTTGAGTTACTTGTACGGTTATGTTCACTCTTTACATCATCATCATCATCATCATTAGCCTATCGCAGTCCACTGCTGGACATAGGCCTCTCCAATTTCACGCCACTTCCGTCGATTTTCCGACTTCTCGATCACAAAATTAATTCTATTTTCGTCTATATCAACCTTGACCGACCTTTGAGGCCTATGAAAATTCGTGCTACTTTAAAAAACTATTAAAATACATGATATACTCATCTACTAGAAATTCTTGCATATATAATCAAATGAAATCAAATGTGATGCTGTATAGACTTTCTTTCATTATCCAAAACACCGCTGTCTCCCAGTGATATAAAAATGTGTATTTATTTAATGTAATATTTGGCCTATCAGATATTAAAATCATTAAATAAAATATAGAGAAATGTTGAATTCAGATTAGAAATTTAAATAGGCTCCTAATGTTCACTTGAATCCTATTTTATATGTCTAATTATGAAGATATGTCTATAATACATGCTACTGTTTCGATTTTGCACTATGCGAGAGCTTATAGAAGCATTGATATTTTATTTAGCTTAGTTACTGTATAGTATTTTTAACATTACTAACTTTATTATAATAGGAAAATCTATCGACCCTTGAAGTGACTGCAATACCTAATGGCAATAATGCCAAAGAAATCTCGGAAAAGTTGTGATAATGCAAATATAATGAATATTCCTTTTACTAAAACTATTAACTTCCCAGATGTGTTACCTGTTTTTGATTCAAGAGTTAACTAAGCAATCTTGGAGTAGTCTAAGAAATATTCCAATTACAACAGTTATTGGTCAGCGATTGGTTTTTTACATAACTCGTATATGTTCAGAAAATATGAATTAAAAGCCCGGGATGAACAGGGCCACCGAACAAATAACATTGTTTGCATTTCGATTTTCTTAATTTGATTACTAAACGATTTATGCTCATCATAATGCACATGCACACTAAGGGTTGCCAAATACATTGTTAAAAACAGTATTATACTGTTTTTCACAACATTATACTTTTTACTCTTGAGCTAAAATAAAGTATACAAAATACTGTTTTCAACATCAAAATGCTTAACACAGTAAGCGTTAGTCTTAGACGCCCACAATTTTGTTTAGGTAGTCAAAGGGCAGCGCAGCCTCAAACAAATCACAATAATGAACGAATGTGTCAATATTACTTGTCAGAATTAACAAGTTTCAAAACAATTTATGAAAAAGTCAATGGAGATCGTTTTTTGTTTTTTCGAAAGACGGTCCCCATTTCATGTCATCCACATTTTATATAATTTTTATCATTAACTCCATCACGACGAAGACTTGAAGACTCGAAGACTTAGAATTGAAGACTCGAAATACTTGACATTGGCAGAAATAGCTGATCCGGCTGATTGCCATATCATCAAAAGAAGAAGAAGAAAAAGTCAATGTCAAAGTCATCAGAAGGCAAAGATTTTCTTGAAATAAATACTATCCAAAAGTAGTCATTTTTAGTAAACACCATAAAAAAAATTTGAAATACTACTAACATTGTCTCTCTATATTTTAACCAATATACTCAAAAGTTTAACAAATCATATACAAACACCTTCCTCAGGAATTACTCTATCTTTTGGTAAAAACCGCATCAAATTCCGTGCTGTAGTTCATCGCGAACAGACAAACATAATGTACATATCCACATTATACATCGACTACATACCAAGCAACATATTTAAAAACTGTGATAGCCAAAAAAACACCCATTATGGACAATAAACGTTTAGTTTTTGGAGTGTTTTTATGTGAATAAGTTCATGTATATTCTTATATTGTATATTTCGCATATTTTTTTATGACTACTAGTATTTGGTTGCGATTATTATATTCGCGAGTATTGGTTGATTCTTATATGACGACATATTTATCTGGCGTATGCAAGAATTTAAGTCATCGCTTTTAATTATATCATATTCCACAGTCCTGGTCCTGGTTGAGAAGTCAGATAATTCAAAAGCATCTAGATACCACTGAAAAACTTAAAGGCATTTTAACCTTTTCAAATAAAAAAAAACACATTTGTAAATTCACCAATGTGTAGTTGGATTACTTTGAAAAGGTTAACAATAATTGATTCTTTACACGAGATTAGGCGTTAATGTGTGAGACAGGTTACTGTTCTTTTGTACTTTGTCAGATAGTGTCTGCTAAATAATCGTCACTTTTACCGTACATTGTTACCAAGTAGTAAGTAGGTATATCACTCACAAAGAAAAAATCTGAACTACTGTTCACACCGGTTTTCTCTGAGGCCGTGGTATCACTCCGGTCGAGGCGGCCCATTCATGCCGAAGTGTGGCTCTCCCACGGTGATATTTCTGTATCATAGAAATATCATACTATATTATATGCTATTAAATACAGTATGCTTGGAAGGAGGTCATGGTACTTACTACATGAAAAATAAATATTACAGGAAAAAAAGCAAATATTTGTCTTTAATTATTCACCTAAAAAGTAAGATTTGGTGTCCGATCAAACTAATATAACAACGAGTCGATTATTTTAGTTATCTAGAAATACTTTAATAAATTAATATTTTTGACATTCTTGAAAGACAAATACTAATCATATTATCATATAGCCTAAAGTCTGATTCAAAACAAGATATACGGACACATTATTTATGCAGACATAACAGTCGTCTTATAAAAATACACTTTATGCATCTGTCCGTATCTCGTTTTAAAATGCAAAACAGATAAACTGTAAAAGACTACGTAATTTTTTGTCTAAATTCTTTAAAACCCACACCTTAAAGGTCAAAGACCCTGTTAATTAATAATAATATAGTAAAAATGAATAAAGGTTATATTACATGAGCCTGCCAAAGTGGCTCTATTTTATCTGATGGAAAGCTTGAGCATTTATTTGGAGATGAAATAACATTATTTTTACATTTGTTATTAGTTCATTAAAGTTATATAATGACGTCGGTCCATATATATATATGACTTTTTTGGTATGGTTATTCAATTCATTTAAGGGCCTAAGCTAATTGGACACCTCGATTCTCCAAAAAAGTGTGATGTTCTTCGGTCAACGATTAGAGAGCTATTTATTTCCTCCATATTAGAAAGGCGAGCACAACTAGACAACATGTCTGCAGCCTGTTTAATTTGAAAAAAAAACTATAAAAAAATGTCATAAATGTTTAAATGATAACTTGTATAAATTAATTTGCAAATATTTTATGTACATTTTGATTGCTCAGTAACTAACTTCGGAAACATTATATTTTTTTACATTTTTAACATTTTAGTATTAGAACATCTAGGCCGCAAAATGGAACTAAAACTCGATACAGTTATTTGATGAAGAACAAACTTGGATGCCGAATGTAAAAGATAATCAAAGCAAAGACGGATAGATAAACTGGTTTTTTTCGGCGTGTGTAGTGCTGAATAGCTTATCTTGACTCTGTCAGATAAATCTAGTAGAAATAGTTTAGTGTCCGACTTGAATTGCAATGGAGCCAACGTAGAGATATTTCATAATGTTCTATCGTAACCACAAATAAAATAAACGTTATAATTTCAAATGCAGTGAACTATATGTTACTCTGATGTATCAGCTATATTACCGTTATGTTTCATCCAAATCCGTTGAGTAGTTTTTACGTGAAAGAGTAACAAACCTCCATCCATACAAACTTTCGCGTGTATAATATTAGTAGGATATATTATATTTTAAACTATTTATATTTCTTTGCGGTCATAATATTTAGTCTGTATTGCAGACAGAAAAAATTACGAAAAGCCAGAAATAATACTAACATTTGATAGACTAGTAGTTGATTGCTTTTGATGTTATACTTTTTAACTAAATTCTCCTTCTAGGAGATTTTTCATATTTTTAATCACAAATCCATAGAAAGAAACAACTGACTATAACTTATTAATAGATCTATCTATATATATGACTGCCTCGGTCGGCGCAGTGGTAGCGTATGCGACTGCTGTGCTAGAGGTCTCGAGTTCGATTCCTGAGTCGAACCAAATGTTGGTATGATCTGCAAATATTTGTTGCGGAGTTTGGGAGTTTTCTACGTATAATATGTATGTATTTACAAAAAAAAGTGTATATGTATTAATATCAGTTGTCTAGTACCCATAGTACAAGATCTGCTTAGTTTGGGACTAGATGGCGTTGAGTGTTAAAATGACCGAAAACATTTTATATTATATTTATATGAAAGAGGAAGGTGGTCAACTAAGATACCCAGAGATCAACGCACAGCCCAAACCGCTGAACCTAGAATCCTGTGAGCACTAAGAAAGGAATTTTGGAACTGCCACCCCTAAGGGGGTAAAATAGGGGAACTTCTGCGCGAGCGAAGCCGCGGGCCAAAGCTAGTTACTATTATAAAGTGATATCTGTTTTAAAATTTCCTCATGGTGATCTCACGTAAAAGATGGTGTTATTAACCCTAATCATCTATCCAGTGACTGTGGTAATAGTCGACTAAGGGACAAACCTCAAGACGCTGGACACTGCACCAACAGGGAAAACTTAACTCAACCTTATACCTCTATATCCACGAACTGAAGACCAAAACTTCCTTGCTATTCTTCCTAAGTACAAGGCATTTTCAGCAGTTGACTAGTATAAGCTATTATAATAAAAAATAATCTTATAAAAATGTTATAATACCTTTATATAAATATTATACAAAAGTGTGTACAAAATGTAACTAAAAGCTTATCATTGTGTGTAACTGTAAATGCGCAAGTTGTATAAAATCCACTACTATAACGAATCTCAATTTTAGAGCGCGATTGTTTGTTTATTCAAACTTAGGTGCACTAATATAGGTCTTTGTTGTTAAGCTTTGAATAAAGTAGTATTGTGTCGCCTTTGTGTTGAATAAATGACCCTACAACATTTAAACAAATTATAGTAAAAATAAAACTTTACATAAAGAATAGAGTGTAGTACCTGTACGTAACACGGCAGATTCTACTAAGATATGAAAAGAAGCTGCAAGTAATGCGTAAACCGCTAATTATTTAGTCCTCTTTTAATAGTAAATACATACACTGACTGCTCTAAGAATTATCAAACTATGTTTAAACGATCAAAGTATTGAATGGGATGAACGGAGTATAAAATAATCATAATAAAAATCCCGTATATGATAATTTATTCTGTAAAAACATACTAAATAGAACAAAAACTAAAATAAGTATAAGAAGCATATTTACGTGTGCTATTTTATTTTATTATAACCGAGTACTGATATTTTTAGGCTCGTATTGCGATTAGAAAAGGCCAGAGGTCATCTATAGAGCATACGTTGACGTGTTATGATTATGAAACAAAACTAAGTGAAAGTTATGTTTTGCCGTCTGATTGGCTTGGCGCAAAAAAACACAATTTGGTACCTAATCGGATTATAATAGCACACATTTTATAAAAAGCTGAACATTCTATTTCAATTCCTGTGACTGGTCTATCCCCTTAGCCAAGATGCAAGTGTTTCACATCACATCTCTCTCTACAATCGCCGTCTATCCTCCTGTATTATTGGCTAAAACTTTGTTTAGCTCACATGACTTGGGGTTGCGATGACGTCTTTTTCATAGATTTGTAAGTTTTCTATTATCGTCTACATCTGTAGAATGTCAACTTGGCTATGAAGGCTATTATATATATATTATATAAGGCCCTGACTGCTAAGCCAGAGGTTGTGGGTTGGATTCCCACTCAAGACAAGTATTTGAGTTACCAGCGGACCGACGTAACCTCGTTTGCGTCTACTTTTGCCCGTCGCGTGATATTTTTTCTCCGTTGTTGTAACATTTTCCATTGGTGCTCCGCTCCTATTGGTCTTAGCGTGATATATAGAATATAGCCTTCCTCGATAAATGGGCCATCTGACACTGAAAATTTTTTTAGAAATCGGGCCCGTTGTTACTGTTATTAGCGCGTTCAAGCAAACAAACTCTTTATTGTTAGTATTGATAAACACGATCACTATGTATAGACATAGTGCTGATAGCAGCATGCCTAGTTTGGGTTCAGATTGACATGTGACAAATGTGCGAAGTTATTATCTTTGTTGTAAGTAATAGATATTCATGACAACATTATACATTTTAAATTCATAATGGAGATCTTCGATTCTTGATAAGGCGGAAAGAGCCGCGTACAAAAACTAGTTTATTATATATTTGCAAACTCACTAAATTGAACACTTATTGCGGCATACATCATATTAACATGTCATATTGATTGCTTTGAGGAGCACTTAAAGTGTTGCATACACACATACAATTACAAAACAGTAACGATTAAAATAAATCTGTGTTTATTACACACTAAAGAAAGTGTTTTTATTCGTGTGTTACTTTTGAAATATAAAAAACGACATAAATTATAATCATTATTATATTTCATTCGGTATTATGTTGTATTGGATTTATATTTAAAGTTAAAAACGAATAACAATTACAAATAAAAACATCCTGTTTAGAAAATTTATACATAACTTCAACAGTCCGTAATGTCTAACTGCATGACTCGGGTTCTCCTGAGGAGAGGGTTTGGGCCACACGTCCAGATAATAGATAGATAAATAGTATTAGAATATTATGTTGCTCGTGAATGAAATATTTTAATTATTTATATAAGATTAAGGAAATAATCTAAACAATTAGTGTTACAGCATAGAGCAACGTGGTATGCCCTACCGTGTTACAGGCTTAAGATAGGGAGTTACCTTACGATGGCCTGAGCCCTCGACCACATGTCGGACCGCCTCAGGGAGGTGTTGGACGCTAGCTTGGCGTCCGGACGCTTCCCTGAGTGCTGGAAGAGCGGGAAGCTGGTCCTGTTGAGGAAGCCGGGACGGCCTGCCGATTCGGTCGCGGCCTACAGGCCCATCATGTTGCTGGACGAGGCGGGCAAGTTGTTCGAGAGGGTGCTCTCTGCCCGCATCGTCCGGCACCTCAGCGAGGTGGGCCCCGACCTGTCGGACGCCCAATTCGGGTTCCGAGAGGGGCGTTCGACGGTCGATGCCGTGGTGCGCCTGAGGGCCGTGACCGAAGAGGCGGTGAGCTGTGGCGGCGTGGTGTTGGCGGTGTCTCTCGACATCGCCAACGCCTTTAATAGTCTGCCATTCAGCTGCATCAGGGAAGCACTCCAGTACCACGGGGTGCCAGAGTACCTGAGGCGGCTGGTGGCAGACTATCTGGAGGAGCGTACCGTCGTGTACGAGGATCGAGATGGCGCCTTGAGACGGCGACCCATGTCGTGCGGCGTTCCGCAGGGGTCTGTCCTTGGACCACTCCTGTGGAACGTGGGGTACGACTGGGTCCTTCGCGAGCGTCTCCCCTCCGGGCTGGGCGTAATTTGTTACGCAGATGACACATTAGTCACAGCCCGGGGGGCGAACTTTCAGGAGGCGGCGTGCCTGGCCACCAGGGGAGTGTCTCTGGTGGTCGGGCGCATCGAGGCGCTGGGCTTGCGGGTGGCCCTGGACAAGACGGAGGCCCTGCTCTTCCACGGGCCCCGTCGCGGGCCGCCCCCCGGCGCCTCCATAGTGGTCAACTCGGTCCTCGTACCGGTTCGGGCCCAGATGAGGTATCTGGGCCTGATCCTCGACGGTAGGTGGCTCTTCGACGAGCACTTCCGACAGCTTGCTCCCAAGCTGGTCGACACTGCCTCCGCCCTAGGGCGACTTTTGCCCAATCTGGGTGGAGCCAGTGTCGCAACGAGAAGCCTCTTCACGGGGGTGGTCCGGTCGATGGCGCTGTACGGCGCACCGGTGTGGGCGTCGGCTCTGACCGCCCAGAATAAGGCGCGCCTCTGGCGCCCTCAGAGGGTATTGGCGGTCAGAGCCATACGCGGATACCGCACGGTGTCGACCGAGGCGGCGTGCGCCTTGGCCGGTACACCCCCGTGGGATTTGGAGGCGGAAGTGCTCGCCGAAGTTTATCGACGGGTGGCTGAATTCCGGGCGGAGAGTGGCATGCGCCCTCCGCCCGAAGAGGTACGCGAGTGGCGTGAAGCCGCCCGTCGAGCCACTTTGGTTCGGTGGTCGTCGCGGCTGGAGGTTCCACGTGCTGGTTTCGCCACCGTGGAGGCGCTCCAGCCGGTCATCCTCGAGTGGGCAGGGCGGCAGCACGGGGCCCTATCCTTCCGACTGACGCAGGTGCTTTCCGGGCACGGTTGTTTCGGGAAGTTTCTGCACTTGGTCGCGTGGAGGGAATTGAGTCCCGCCTGCCACCACTGCGACTGCAGTGGAGACTCGGTCCAGCACACGCTGGCGGTGTGCCCCGCTTGGGCGCCACAGCGTCGGGCCCTCACTGCAGTCATCGGAGGAGATCTCTCGCTGCCGGCCATCGTTCGCAACAAAATATCATCGCTCCATGGCCGGCGGCGAGAGCAGTTTTACCGCGGTCGCGACCTTCTGCGAGGAAGTCATCTCGCAGAAGGAGGCGGCGGAGAAGGCCCGGGAGGACGACCTCCACTCGGACCCGATCCGAGGCGCGGCTACCAGCGCCTTATGCCGCCCTGAGTGTGGTCGCGGATGGGTGGGACGGGTTTTCCCTCCCATCCGCTTCACAGGCCACCTGCGAGGGGGGCAACGTTACGCGTGTGCCGTACGTCACCTTAGTTGAGAGTTTTTAACATCAGACGGTGCCCGCTTCAATGCGGGCAAGCGCTGGGAGCGGTCCGGATGGCGTAAGAAAGCGGTTCCCGGATCTCTCCCGTTTCAGGCGCAGAGTGGCACACCGTGGTGGTTTAGTGGGTAGTCTGGCGAGTCAGTTAGGAGTCCCACACAAAGTGAACCCCCTGTACCCCGCAGGGGGGGAGCGAAGGGCGTAAAGGTATTACACCACGTCAAAAAAAAAAAGGGAGTTACCATACGCAGGCGTTCCCCTCCGTCAAAGTATACCTAAGCCCAAACGAGCCAACGTATTACACTGTTATTACACATTTATATGAATAAAGCGACTGTCTGAAATGTATGTATATGAAGATTGAACTTCTCCAAAAATGACTGATTGTTTTGTATCGGAAAAAGACACCATGGATATTCACCTCCGTTCGGTAGCCCATGTTACTCTATGGCGATACAGTCTAGTATCTTCTATTGTATTATTCTTAATAAATCACTATGCCATCGCAAACATCTCCTAAAATTACAGCAAATATCCTATCATCCTCTCGATCAACAAAGTGTACAAAATCCAACCATGAATGTCTTTATTCGAAGAAATAGCAGTGGTGTTATTACTAACATTAAGTTGTTATCAAACAACAGTTTTCTCGAAAACAGATAACACAGATCGATGGTTGCGACACAATGCAAATTGTATCTGCAGGCGTCTTACTTTCTAGTTCAAGGAATCTCTGAACTTATTTATTCTATTTACCGTTAGTTTAGAAGGATTGCCTACAATATTTATGCTTAGAATCTTCGTTTGTCAAGTTAAAAACGAAATATATTTAAGATATCAAACTTATACGTTGCGTTCGTAACAGTTACATATATTGATGTATGGTAGAATATTTTTTAAACAGCAAAGATTGACTTTGAATGATATATGGGAAAAAAATCGAGAATCGATACCCGAAATTGACGAACTGTGTAAGAAATGTTAACAACACGGGTAAATTTATATGACATAATTGTAGTCGCGAATGTTATATTGCCGTTGCTTCATATAAACGAAAACAAGATTCTATCAAGTACAGAGCTAGTATTTATTTATTTATATTGGGTAGGACTTACGGCTAACATTATAACCTTTGCAATCAAGTATATAACAGTGAGAGTGATGAGTAATTAGTAAGTTAGTTGTCTAATTGTGACTAATGTCATAAATGCGATTCTGAAAGGAGGTACGAAAGTTTGCAACAAAATATACAAAGAAACTGTGCAGTTGAAATTATAATAAAGTTTTTTAATAAACTTACACCTATTGATATGGTAAAAAAGGACAAAAGCTACGTTGTATCCTGAGAAAAAGTAATGTGATGCTTAAACTTTTTTAGAAAATGTATTTCCACGGGTAAAGTCGTGGGCAGAAACTAGTACTTCATTGAAGACAGCATTATTAGTCTTGCAGTCAAAAGGTTCGTCTATACTTAGGTGCCAACTTTTCTTTCCGGTTGAAACGAATTTACTATTTTATTATGAGAAGGAAACGCGATTTTAATGTGGAACTATTCTATGCCATATGGCACAGGATAGTTCCACATAACAATCGCATTCAATTCCTACTTAAATTCTAAGTTTTTAACTTCATTTTGGGTTATTGAGATTAGTTTAGATAATGATGTAACTAGCTACGCAAGCTTTGATATGTAAATATGTATATATCATATATTACATAACTTTCATTTCTAGCCAATCTAGGTAATTTTCGCCAGATTGTTTTGTCGTGCTCTTTACATAGCTAATTATATTTCGAAACAAGGCTCCAATCTGTTTATCATATAAAATATAGCGAATGCACATCCTCAATACTTGGATATTATGTAAGACTAGTTGATTTTCACGTTTTTACGATATTTATAATCCGCTTATAAACGCCGATGCTAATCGGCGGTTATAAGCGCGATCAGCATCGCACAGGTTTGTCAATCGAATCGATAAGATTTGCCCCCGGTAGCAATCATTACTGGTATTCCGACAGCAAAGGATTGGACCGCAGCGGTGTATTTCTGTAAAAGTGTTATGCTCGAGAAAGGACCTATCACGAGCGTAGTGGACGTCATCAGCGACACCAGCGGTAGTGGATAGAATAGAAGGTTGCTCTGGTCACAATGTAGCGATCGGGCTGCAACACGGAATCACTGAAGTGATAGGTGACATGAAGCCACCCAGCCAGAATAAGAAAGTTGAAATTAGGTCCTAGAATAGGGGACCTGCGACCGCCCGTTCGAATGGTTTTTGGTGGAAACATAAATAATATTTATGTAGCTTCTGCTTCTGCATCCAGAAGGCTTCGGAGATACGAATGGATTTTCCACTCCGTCGACAGTAAAAAAGCTATTAATACTTTCCGATGTTTCCCAACATTATACCGAGTGCCTCTGGAGGTATATTGCGACAATTTAAAAGTTAGAAAGTGGTTTTTGTGCTTGTTTTTAATTATTTTTTTTTCAAGACCTGCTGTACTACTCGATCTATTCTTTGCATTGAATTACAAACAAGTACATTGTATGGTTCATTTTTATTTTTTTATTAACATGAACGTGATGAAAGACTTCGTCCGACACATAATATCTCGTTAGACACGAAATCTGGTACTCGTTTGCCCTTAAACTGCTCAATCATTATAATTTCGAAAACATCGACATTAATACGGTCTATATATGACAGAACCCGACATTATGTGCGTACCTAAATCACATATATAATCACACACCGAGATCAATTACATACTAATAACGATTGAATTATAGCCGATCGGTAAAACCACCATACATCCAATCAAGTTTAATTATTAAGCCCTCTCTCCGATTATAGAGTTATGTTTATATTATAAACTGATTGATAGAAAATATTTAATGAAATATTTGGGAATGTAGTTCTCACACAGAAAAAGTTATTATATCATTATACACACATCTATATGTTGTATATATATATATATATACAACATATAGACAATTTTAAGAATGATAGTAGGCGGATATAAGAGACGTCCAAAGAAAAAATCTGATGGAATGCGTAAAAGAGGATATGGCTAGGAAGGCAGTGAACTGACGAGTGATAGAAGAGAATGCAAAACTCATTGCACCGACCTTAAACAAAGTCGGGAAAAGGATAAGGATGTGATAGTTACTTACTATCACAAATTTTGCATTTACATTATTGGGCATACATAATACTGTTTTCAAGGAGAAGATTAGGGAAAATGTTTACAACAAGTTTTTCAAACAATAGCTAATATCTACAAGGGAAGCCATAATAACTTAAGCATATCTTTTGAAATATCCATAAAGTAATTTAACCATAAAAGGCTAAAACTTGTATTTATGTAATCAGTGTTTACTTTCTCCTCTTACATGCGAATGGCCTATAAAAATATGCGCATACAAAAGCTTAACTGAGGTTGAACTAATTTATGTTGAATTAAAGGTAATCTCTTCAAGTAACAGTAAAAACAGACTTTAACAGCATCTAGCGATAACAAACCGAATGAATTACATAAGAATAACTGACTCTAGATCGCGCTATAATAGTTCACACCATGGTTAAAGTCATGGACCACTCTTAAATTGGAACATCCCATTATCATTGCCATCTCAGCCGAAGACGTCTGTTAAAGCGCATGAGCACCTTATGAGAGACCTAATAACGCTCCAGCTTGAGACCTATGAATCTTGGACCAAGCATATCAAGATTTACCTACATTTCGTGATTTGGCCGATTATTTGATTTATGCCCAATCTAAAGTTGGGCACATCGATTAAGCAACACATTGTTCTCGTCACGTGTGTTCAACATTCACGTTTAGGAAGAGCAGTATTGTAGCTCGATAATGACATGTGTCTATGAAGACGGTTTAAATAAAGATTAGTTTAATCTATGCGCGTATTAGAGCATATAAGAGTGCAGTTAAAATTATTTTTTTAATTAACGTTATCTTGATTCTGAATTTGAAAATAGAATTTATAAATAGCTTTTCTTCTATAACAGTGAACGCACGTACTAAATATACACGTAGGTACCACAAGGGCATAATAACGTATAATTAAATACTCAAGTAATTTTAAGAGAGAGACAGTTAAAGAGATTTTTACGGCTTATTCTAGTATATATTATAATATCTTAGTCTCATCAAGTCATCAAAATGTTTGAGATTTTTTATCCCTACCATGATAAAACTTAAAGGAGTAAAACTTACTAGTTTTCGCAGTCTATATATGTTCCCCTCACTACCAACCTATTGATATGAATGAATGTCAATAGTTTTGTAATAATAGACTGGGTGACACGGGCTATTTTAATTCTATCAAAAAAATTTACGTAGCTGGGTTAGTTTTTTTAAATTGCACTTGTTATCAGGATCAATAGTCGAAACGCCATTCGCCTTTTCTATCTGTTGGTACTAACATACCTTTTTAAACGTGCAAACTGCCTTTTTGTTTAAGTATACAATACTAAACAAGGTTTTTTAACAAAGCCTTGTGTATTTGTTGTTACTAGACATCGCCTGATTTCTTAAAATTAATTTCAAATATTAATAGTTTTAGAGACTTTCCGTGCCATGACAGATCAATACGATAAACCAGGGAACCCAGGTAGGTAATACCCAGGTTTCCTATAAACATTTAGCTTTCCCTGTTTACAGTATGCTATATTGCTAGGAGGTTAGAAAGGGGGTTTTTAGACGTCACATGCTACAATAGCAATCGGTAACAACGTACGTTATCGTTTAATACGTCAGCAGCAATCTTAAAAATATCTTGAAATATTACTGTGTCTTTTCTAAAGCCAATATTACCCGCTGTACTGAAGCGTTACATAGCTTACTTTTATCTTCCGAAGAAAGTATTGGTTTTATGTAGTTGAA
Organism: Hyphantria cunea; assembly: GCA_003709505.1. Classification (NCBI taxonomy): domain Eukaryota; kingdom Metazoa; phylum Arthropoda; class Insecta; order Lepidoptera; family Erebidae; genus Hyphantria; species Hyphantria cunea. Next base: position 200,477 of record PKRV01000143.1, on the reverse strand, counting down.
ATACAGTGTATTATTTATAACCGCGATGTCTCCGTTCAATCACGTCGCTATCATTATTCGATGCTCTGATAACTATGGGGAGCGATAGGACCAGTACTATCCCGACTACGAGTAATGGCTTCAGTTTACCGAATGTTGTGGTCGAGAATGAAATTATGCTTCGTGTTAGGACGACATTGTTTTGCGGTTGTTACCCGAGCGTGACGTCAAGCCTAACTTTCTTAGTATGTGGGTATTTCAAAGTTCAAAAGACAGATTCTAATACAGTCAATAACGGTGTGTAATAGCGTCAGCACAGACGGACGGAGGGACGTCAAAGAGACTGATACAGTACCATTTTAAATTTAACCTAAAGTGCTTCAGAATGTAATTGTATATGGTACAACGAAAAAAAATGACAGCGAGTGACGGTTAGATGAATTTTAATTGTTACTGAACTAGTCTCTTCGCAGTCACTATCTCCATAGTCTACTTCTAAATATAGGACTCTTCTTGGAAAAAAGGTTGGTCTATGATACTATGCTAGCCCGGTGAGTTAGTATAGGGCTCCTGTCGAGTTTTCCTCCACTTAAGATTAGGATTTTCAATGAGGTTCAATACAAAATAGCGGTTATAAAACACTAATTGACGGTGGGGATGAAATAGGTAGGTATCTGGTAATTAAGATAACCAGATGATATGTTATATTAGTATATTTATAACTTTAAATATTGATCATTGATTGAATATAAAAAGATAACAAGAAACAATAAGTTTTTAATCAAAAATAATTAAGTAATTCGTAATTAAAATTGTCTAATTTAATAAATAAGTCTTTATTATACTTTATAGACTTATTATACTTAAAGGTAGAGTATGAATACAACAAAGGATATAAAATATGAATTATATCATAATCAATAAAGTACGAACAAGCAAATGTTATATTTATGGCAGTTTAAAAAAATGTCGTTATAGTATATCTTGCTAAACACTCTTAAAGCTCACCCTGAGGCCTATTAGCAAAGCCTATCGTTTGATCTTAGTATCTTATTAAGCAGATTATAAGGACATAAGATGCTCAAATACTACATATAATAAAAAACACAAATATACAAAACGCAACTTAACTCTTAACTTTTTTGTTGCATTGGCGTCGCATGATTGAAAGCAATCTATGTGTCTAAAATATAAATGGAGCGCACAATATTACATTACATATAATTAAAATGCAATTGGCTACTTGTATAATAATACTACGACGTGCAGGTTCGTTAGACTATTATGTTTTAGTCTAAGTGTCTGTGTCAAAGGTTGGTTAATATTTACTGGTAATGAGCAGAATTGATTATCATGAACTAATTATCATAGATTCAAAACTCTTTATAGAATTAGAATACTGATGCTACATTTGCTTCTAAAAGTCATTCTTAGAAGTAACTACTATTGGTTTTGCTACCATGTTTATCACGGGATCATTAAATTTTATTCACACATTTGGTTTTATACAACTAAACTCGCTTCATCACTTGATGGTTAATGACTACCATCGTGTATGGACACATATAACACAAGTTAAATTTAAGTCCACCTCCTCCAAAAACAAATATTAGTAGTAATAGGAGAGGCCTATGTACAAAAGTGGACTACAATAAGCTGATGATAGATAGAGGCTTAGGTAACCTCACTCACTCGGTGAAATATAACAAAAGAATTCCTTTCAAAAGAAAAAAGGAAAATATCATTCTCCGACTGTTAAATTCCTGTAAGAATCAGGCACAACAAAACACCCTGAAGCATAAACCATGCTTGTAAAGACTGTCAGTGAGTAGTTCCCATATCTCATATCTATATTCATTATATTATTAATCACAGTACTTTCTACTAGATACTACCTATCTATAGCAGGCAATTGTAATTAAAAATAAATTCTATGCGCGCTTCGTATCTGAAACAAAAGATTTCAAGTGCTACGCTACCATATTATACTTTATCTTTTTATTTTTTTAATAATCTATTGTATTTATAATATCATGATTCATTAACTTTTCTTGATTACCTATTAGACTTATTCGCATTCTCAAGCATCGTAGAATTTACTGCTAAAAATTTTCAGTACCAATGATATATAACCATATAAACTAGACAACGTACAACTCAAAGATTCAATAAAATATTTTATCTAAATTGACAATGAGGTCAAGGCTGATTACGATCTAACTTATTACAACGGGAAGTTTGAATTTAGCTTTTGAGAATATACAAGTGTTGTATGACAGAGGCACCGTCATTATAGCGCTGGTTCTCATCATACCATTTACACCTGACACAATTACAGCTGGAGTGACAAATGCTACTGGCACAGCTATTTAAGATGTATTTTAAAGATAGTGTTTACTGCAAGGAATTCTACATACAAATCTTTTCACCAACAGCTATGGTACTGGTAGATAATTATTTTACCAACAAACAGTAATCGTGGATTTAATAATAATCAAATATAAATAAGTTGGTGATGTATTACAAGTAGATGGCTAAATTGTGAAGTCACGTATAATGTCTGTAGGTTGAATTTGGAAGAAACATTTGATTTGTTATTATTTGATTGTTAGAGGTAATTAAAATCTTTTAACGTAATCATAAAGTACATAAAAGAACCACTCAGGCTTAATAACTTTAGGTTATAGACGAAATAAACCCGTTTTATCCATAAAATATAGATAATTTTTATATGATTGTAGTCAGTTCAACTCAGACAGTTTAGCCACAGCTTCAGTGCGATAGCGAACGGAGGATTCCACAAGAAAAAAACAGGTGTCAGCTTTCTAAACTCTCGTGACTTGTATGGCTATTACTATAAATCGGTACTTAATCGTAGTTTATTTATAAGGTTCGAAGGTCTGGCGGTTGGTGTCAATTGCACAATTTCTATCGAATTGAATCGTGCAATTTAGGAATTATAGAAGTTATTTGCCTACGGCTCTGCCCGCGTGTGTCAGTTACTGCGGTAAATAGTAGCCTATGCCGTCCCTCAATAATCAAGAGTTCTCCGTTGTAAATTTCATTGGTTGGGCGGTTTAGCCGGGCAAGCTTAATAGACAGACTGACGGACAGTGTTCCTTTAAAATGTATAATATTAGTATGGATTTATGGAAGTATGTACCTATTTATATTGACTGCCTCGATGACGCAGTTGTAGCGTACGCGACTGCTGTCCAGGAGGTCTTGGGTTCGAATCCTGGGTCGGGTCAAATGTTTGTATGATCTGCAAATATTTGTTTCCAAGTTTGAGTGTTTCCTAAGTATAGTATGTATGTATTTACAAAAAAAAAGTATTTATTTATTCATATCAGTTGTCAGATGGCGTTGTGTGTTAGATGTTCGAAAAATTTATTATTATTCTCTTTATTACTTATATATACATATTTATCACATTTTTAAATACATAAAAAAATAAACAATAATATATATTTAAAAATATAAAAATAGTAGACCACCGACTTCGGGTGCAGGGACCAAGAAACCGGTGGTTAGGGCTCCAAAGAAAGGAACCTCCTGACAATACGAGCCGTGTCAAGAAGGACTGCCTTCTGCATCAGACCCTTGATCCAACCATCTAACGTGAGCCTCTTGAGGTGTTGGTCGAGGCTCTTGGCTATCAATCCGTGAACAGACACAGCTATCGGAACAATGATCACCGAATCTACATCCCACATATCGACAATCTCGTGAGATAAATCCAAATATTTCAATTGTTTTTCTTTTTCAACTTTCACGAGTTTCTCGTCATGAGGAAAGGCGATGTCGACAATCATTGCGCGGTTCTAATCGATCTATTACCACAATATCAGGCTTATTGGCAACAATAGTCCTGTCCGTGATAATAGATCGATCCTAATACAACGTAGCACGACCATTTTCGAGAACTGGGTCGGGCACATACCTATAGTATGGCACTTCTGAATTCACAAGTTTGTATTCGAGAGCAAGCTGTTGATGTACTATCCTGGCTACTTAGTTGTGTCTGCGCAAATATTCGCCGTTAGCAAGACGAGAACAACCAGAAATAATATGCCTAATAGATTCTCCGGGACGGTGACATGCCCGACATATATCAACCATCCTTTAGGATATACTTCCGATAGTTATTCGTCATCATAACTTCGTCCATAATCGCACAAACAAAACCTTCGGTTTCTCCGAAGAGATCACCATACCGTAGCCAGGAGGTCGACGCTTTGAAGTCTATATAAGACCCATTAAGAGCCCGATAAAACCGGCCATGGAGTTCTTTGCCCTTCCATACCTCCCTGCGATCATTAGTACTAAGTACTACAGGTTTGCGCCAATTCTCTTTAGCCAGAGCGAGTGGAGTGAGTGGAGTGAACCCACTCATTATTATTATTATATTCTTCCATGTCTGTCTTTAAATAGTGTTTTTTTTATTCCATCCTAATTTTTGCATGTAATATTTAGCAATATAAATTATGGACCTAATAAATACCTTACCTCATCCCCCCCAAACCTGAGACAAAAGGAAAACCTCATCCATTAACACATTATTATTGATTTGATTTTTTTTTGTAATCTATCTCTAAGTCTGAGCTAAGCAACCAATCTATTCTGTATAATTGGTAGAATTACAGTTAAATAAATTCTTAATTATAACGTCTAGAAAGTTTCATTGGAATTCCTTAAAACATTTTTGATTAATTAGTGTGTGTATTTTGATCAAAGACTCTCCAAATGATTGTTTCCATATAATTTATTGATGATTTAGTTTTCAGTTCATTAAAATTTCTACACTTTTTTACTATTTCTACCGATTGTCCACATTAAATCGATTAAATTGAATAGAAATTAAAATATTCCATTGCCTCAATATGCTGTCAGTTGTTAAGAGATTTTTAAATAAGGTACTGTCTTGGTTTTTCTTTCAATCAGATAGACCTTATTCTTTATGTTACGTAGCTATCTCATTCAAATTACTCCCTTCCCTTTTTGAACTAATTTAATAATAAATATATTATGCTAAAAATATAAAAGTTTCTCTATATACCTTTTCGATCTGATAAATAAGGAAGGAAGCAATCTCGGCTTTTTAATTCCTGATGCTTTGAGAAAATTAAACAAAAAACGACATATGTACATGACAGAATATGATAGTATATGTCAGAACTACCTTTGAGTAACAATGGTTTTTTACATGGGCCTGCCAAAATGTCTCTACTCTGCTTGGTAAAAGCATGAGGTGAATTCAAGAGTGGTCATACTCATTACTCATTGTGAATGCAAACAATGCAGCATGGTGACCCAGTGATGCGTCATTGGGCCTCCGGTTTCCTTCCTCCATCCTTTACTGCCAAAATGACTTTACTCAGCCTGACGGAAAGCATAAACTTCTGTTTATGCTTTCCGTCAGGCTGAGTAAAGTCATTTTGGTGTCCAAGAGTGGTGGTTACCATACTTATTGCGAATGCAGACAATGCAACAATGCAGCTTGGTGACCCTCACTATGGCGATCTAGTGATGCTTTTGCATTAGGCCTCCGTATTGAGCCTGTCTTATTAAATATTAAATTTTCCACTTTATATAAAATACCTACATTTCAATAATCACCAAAGTAGGTCTGCATAAAATATTTTAGTATGCCATTGTGTAATCTAATAAGCTGGGTTTATAATTGTATTTTTATCAAGAAAAATGTATATAAATATACATATGTATTTCAAATATTTTTCTCTGAGCATGTTATGGACAGTTAGTAAGCACATATTAATATTTATTACACGTGATTTCAATAAATTATAATTATATAATTGCATTCTAAAACAATCATTAATGTTTAAATAGATAAGTGTAATATGTTTTCAATATACGCTAATAAATATTTAGAACAATCTTTATGAGACTCCCGTTTGGAGGTGTCTAAAATCTGTTGTTTGATTTGATAGGCATTGATTTTTCATCAGGATCGAATCAATTTAGTATCAAGTTTTTACCTCTTTTACCTATGATTGTCCTAGTCTATATACAAAAATAAATGCCTTTTTTTCTTGATCACGGCATCACGTGGGAACCGCTGGACCTAATTCGCTAATTATTTTTTTGTTAATTGAATTCTGCCTAACTTTGAGGCTTGGGTGGGTAGAAAAAAACGTCGAGTCACTTACCAAATGACGCAGACTCACCCGTCATGGTTGCTTCGGTGAATATCTCAATAAGATCAGACGACTGGGACTCCGCCCGTACACTGGAGGACTGGTCTCTTGAAGAGACCGCTGAACGGGAATGGGTGAGGGTCAATTCCGACTGAAGAGGACTTCGGCAACTATACCAGCTGTCGACGGAGCCGATAGTTGCTAGATAGTGGGTACCTCTGTTGGCAAGTTCATTGTTGCGGTTGTCGATAGAATGAAGGTCTGGTCGCAAAAATGTGATCGAGCAACAACATATAATGATTGGGCCAATGGCCAGAGGCAAACTGCTGTGACTTTCCCCATTATAGAGCCTGGTTAAGCGTGGCGTCGATTAAAGTGGGTCCTGTAATAACGGGTTCTCTTCAGAGCAAGGCGCCTCAGACCGCCCGTTGGAGTGGTGATTGATGGAAAAAATTACATACTCCTGGGTAAGTAATCAGATGTACACATGTGACAGAGATTGAGAATGTAAACAAAGGGAAAGAAAGCGCTTTAACTTTTTTTTAACCATCCGAGACGGCGAGGAAGCATAACAATGACTGGTTTACGTGGAAACATCGTGTAAAAATATGTGCGTGTTTATACAAATATTCTTTTTCACGCTAAACATCAGTAATTTAATTTGTCGGTTGACGTTTAATAAATGCTGTATCTCAATGCATGTTTCAACGAGGTTATTGGAAATGATGGGTAATATTTTTTCCTTAATTATCGATATCAATATTACTGCAATTACAAAAAAAAATGTGCAGAAAAACTATAATGAATCAATGGCGCATTGGTAGCGTATGTGACTGCTCTGCTTGAGGTCCCGGGTTAGATTCCCGGGTCAGACCAAATGTTTGTATGAGCTGCAAATATGTGTTTCGGAGTTTGGGTGTTTCCTATGTATAATATGTGTTATCAAAAGCTCCATTCAGCTTGGGGTTAGATAACGTTGTGTGTCAAATGTCCGAAATATTTTTTATTATTTCTATTTATCTTAGCTGTAACGCTAGTAAATGCGAACCCATCACAGGTTTACATCAAATGGGTTGGTTCGTTTGTATTATTATTATTTATGTAATCATCATCAAAAGCCCTTAACAGTCCAGTGCTGGACCTCTAGGCCTCTCATTAGAACTGAGGCTTGGCCTGCTATTCCACGTTGGCCAGACGGGTTGGTATAGGGTATGTTTCAAGATTTCTTTCTCTTTCCAGTAATGTTGACTTGTAATAGTTTTCTCCCTTTGTCGCCTCTTACGACACCAATGGGACGGGACATCTCCGTATTCTTAATACGTCACCACACGAAATTATATAAAACATTTAAAATTACGAAAGATTTAGCAAACAGCTTTATCAAATTCGTGTGTATTACGTGTGCAAATTAATGTAAAAGTTAAAATCAAACTTTACAACATAATTATAATTTATTATTAAAGATGATATCAAATTAATGATTATGATAAAAATGATTTCCTTACTTCAAAACACCGTAAGATATTGACCAACGTTAGATTCGTGTCCTACTTTAATGTTATATCGGTTTCCGCAATGCTTCACTTTCTTAATGCTAATGAACGAAAACATTGAATATCAAACAGTAACTGCATGTAATCGCTCATAAAACACACTTTCAATAACCCGTAAGGATCCGTCTCAACAGCAGCGATAGCGGGGCGGAAACACGGGCGATATTTCCCTATACGATATTTGTAAAGCTTGGACACAGTTTAGCTATTCAAATTGTTAGCTGCACTTTATTCACAATCTGAAATTAAAAGTTTACAATCTATTCAAGTAAATAAAATTAGAGTGTCTGTTTATATATATTAAAATAACCGCTTTTTGATAAATACAAATCTACCTAGGTTGTTCCGGAAATTAAAATTGTTAGCAACAGAATAAATACGATCTCTTCTTTATGGAACTATTTTGGATTGACGGCTAATTTCAACATATTTGTAGTTTTATTTTAAATATATTTAAAGACTGTCTGTCACTCTTCTTTTGTTTGTAACAATGGACGTCACGCGGGAAACTTTTTTTGATATGATTTTCTATGATTATAAACTAGGGTTACTTCAAGGACTCTTAAGAAAACTTACAAACTGCTTTTATTGAGTCTGTTGCTGCCTTAGCCACAATTATTTATTGGTTTCGTGAATTTAAACGTAGTCGAGAGATTTTAAATGATGATCCCAGACCAGACCACCACCACCGACCACCAACTACAGTAACTCGTAAAAACGTTATCAGGGTAGAGTGCTAGAGAATAGATATTTTACAAATTGAGAGATACTGGCTGAACTAAACATTGGATCTCAGGCAGCTTCCACAATCCCGTATGAAGTTACGAAGCTTGCTTCGCGGTTAATACCTTATTCTATCACCGATGAGCAAAAATACCATCGTAAAAATCGTAAAAATGTTGATTTGTGCAAATTTATGTAAGAAAAGTTAGAAGGATGAATTTCACAAAACCTATCTTACATTCTGACGAATCAAATATATATAGCTACGATCCTCTCACGATTTAGCAATCCACGCAATGGGTGTTTGAAGAGGACGATTTGCCCACAAAACTTGTTGGCGGTCGGAGCGTTAATAAAAAAATAATAGCAGTTTTTTTGGACGCAGTGGACCAGTAGCAGTAATTCCGCTAGAAGACCGTAGATTAGTTACTAGTGAATGGTATAGCGAAGTTTTCAGTGTCTTAAGGTTTCGAGGAGTTGAATAGCGAGCGCCCAAGGAGCGGCGTCCGTGGCAGTAGCATTATTTATCACCAAGATAACGTGCCCGCTCATACAGCTGCTAGAATTATGGCTATAGCTCTGCAGACGAGGCCGTCGCTAACACATTTTTTAAATGTTTTGAAAGCAGATTCACCCGAATGCACAAGTGCTTTGGTATCGGAGAGGAATATTTTAAAAAGATGTATATAAACTTTTTTATATTATATTTTTTATTCCACTATTTTTGGAACAGCCTACGTACACACGGTACATATATCAAAACAACATTTTTCCATTTTTGTCTGTTTGTTTGTATTAATATCTGGAACGGCTAGACCGATTTCGATGGGACTTCCACTGACAGATAGTTAATGATATAAGGAGTAACGTTAGCTACTTTTTTTAGACTAGCTTCGACATCATTAACATCAACACAATCGCTAGTTAAATACATAAAATGTTATTAAATAGCTTCTATAAAATTGCAAAGTACCTATATCTTACTCATCTCATATATATCAGGTTCGACTGCCTCATTGGTCTACCAGTTAGTAAGCGACAGCCGATCAAGAGGTCTCGGAGCCGATTCAACAGTGTTATTGAGTTTTTCTGATTATAGAAATAAAAATAACAACAGCTCGGAGTGTGGAGTTCCCCACACCTCGGAGAGCACATAAAGCCGTTGGTCCTGCGTCTGATCCTGCGCCTCAGTCGTGTCGGATAGCCGTCCCATCTGATCGGAGAGTGAGGAAAAAGAGAGTGCACTTGTTTTTGTGCACATAATTGTGCACTATACTATCTCCTGTGTAGTTGGCTGGTCTCCGTTCATACTTGTCGCCGGGGCCGAAATCGGCTAGTCGATTTCGGCCCCGGCGACCAGCATGTCTTAGGTATGAAGTGTGTTATTTTTTACTATAGGTAAAAGTAAAACTTTATTAAGAATAGTAAAATCATTAACTTTCTCACTCATACTGATGACCTTTGATTTGTTAGTCTATCTATTAATCAGATATATGTTTCAGTTCAGAAGATGTCACCCGGTTTTTGAGACTTCTTCGGCTTCCCTTGAATATCAAAATTCTTCTGATTTTGCTTCGTAATTTATGTTACAAATAAGAGTATTTTGCAACAACAACATCCTAGTAATCATAATAATCGTGGAAACCTCTATTGCTAATCGGGATTAATGACGTGAACTATATAACCTTAAACTAGAGATACATATTTCTATAGGGATTTGCAATCAATATATTAAAAACAACATAAATAAAATAATATAAATTTTGAAAACGAAAAAAATCTTTAAAATTGCATTGAAAAAGAGTTTGACATTTAATCGAGTTATAATAGATTTCCAGTGTCTATCTTCATTCCTTCATTCATCAACATACTTCATCATCTGTGGGACTTTACAATTCGAATCTTATGAGTGCAAGATCGACACAAGCTAATAAACAAACATGCAAGTCCAATACCACTTTGGCACCATCGTTAGATCGGCTCCAAAATTTCAAACTACCTGATTATTAAGTCCAAGTAGTATAATATACTATATATGCCATTACTGTACATTGCTTAAGGTAAACTTATACCATAGGCATTATCTTCCAGTCGACCTTAGAGTGGTGCAGAGCTGTGTGTAACAGGTGTATTATTGAAGAAAGCGAGAATTATAGTTCAATTTACGTAAAGGTATTTTTATGTATTATAAATATCATAAATATAATCATCATTTTCATATCTCTTTATAAAATTTAGAAACAAATTATTACATAGGTATATAATTACATACATATGTATACGTACATATGCAATGGTAAATAGGCACATAGTTATACACACCTAACATACATTCACTATTAAGAAATAATACTAAATAAGAATTAAATTCATTAAAATAGGGGCCTACTTAATAAAACATACATAAGTCACCCATTCGTGTTTATACGGATGTAATGTACCGGTTTGTCAGAATTTAAGAAAATAATTCAATGTTGTATATTCGTTATTTGGCTTTCTAATTCGCAGTCATCACTCTTGACGAAGGTACCTATTAATTGATATGGGAATCCTCCAAAGTGATTTATGTTACAATAACCTCATTACATTAATTTGTTGGCACGGCAACGGCCGGTTAACGACCCTGAGTGTTAAACCAAAAAACCATATTTATAAGTCACTAGCTGTTGAGTTAAGAAGTTGATTATATGTATTTATTAAAAAACTGTGTAAGTATGTATGCATAATGTATTCATGTTTTAAACGTATTTATTTTTAATCAATAGCCCATTAATAAAGACTTTCATACAAACATTCTGCCCTTATTTTAACCCCTTTAGCAGTAGAATTCCCATAAATGCTGATTCATTTATTTGTGATTTCATTTGTGAAATAACTTAAAAAATGATGGACTTTCGATGGTTGACCGGTGGCGCGGTAGTGTCCTGCCCTTGGGGTAACCGTGGTCATCCCGGAGTGTACCACAGTTAGTTGTAAAGTATTCTTATAACTTCTCCCAACTGCCGAGATAGGCCGTGGGATTTAGTTGGTAGGCTAGATCTCCACACACGCCCTTCGTCTCCTTGGTCCACGGTGGGATTGGTACATTACCCGCGTTAAGAAAGAAAAAGATATGTATGTGTATATATAAGCGGATGTATGGTAGATACATCCGGACATAACTACTTCACTGTCGTATCGGTAGGTGTTTGTAGCTATTGTTCCCGTGTGAGTGTAATTAATAATAAACTAGCTAAGCCCCGCAGTGTTATCCGCGATTGTTATTGTACAGCAACCGCAGGTAAAGCCGCAGAGCAAAGTTAGTCTAAATAAAGCCGTACAGCCTAAGTTACTCCTTATATCATCAGCTATTTGTTACTTAAAGTCTCTTCAATATCGGCCTAACCGTTCCAGAGATTAACCGGAACACACAGACAGACAAACAGTTAAATATTTAAAAAAATGATTTTTGATGTAAGCACCGTATTATATACTTTCATTGCATATGAAAGTACATATGAAATATTTGCAAATAAATAAACAGTTTTACTTTATACCTAATAAAGTGTAAAGCTATATTATTTATTTGCATTTATCTATATTATATTTAATAATAATAAATCTCTTTATCGGCGCTGATAGGCGCGCCTCCGCCGCCCGGTTCGCCGGCGACGGATCGGGTCCGAGTGGAGGTCGTCCTTCCGTAAAACTGCTGTCGCTACCGGCTATGGAGCGTACGACGGCCGGTAGCGAGAGATCTCCTCCGATGACTGCAGTGAGGGCCCGGCGCTGCGGCGCCCAAGCGATGGGCCGATTCCTCACTGCAGTCGCAGTGGTGGCAGGCGGGACTCAGTTCCCTCCTGGCGACCGAGTGCAGGTACTTCCCGAAGCAACCGTGCCCGGAAAACACCTGCGTCAGTCGGAAGGAAAGGGTCCCGTTCTGCCGCCCTGCTCACTCGAGGAAGATCGGCTGGACAGTCTCCACGGTGGTGAAACCAGCAC
>PKRV01000143.1:157403-187863 GCA_003709505.1 Hyphantria cunea | reverse complement strand
ATATATATATATATATATATTAATCGAAACCTTTTTCAAATCCTCAGAAATAGACACAAAAAATTTCATTGAAATCGGTTCAGCCGTTTAGCAGGAGTTTAGTCACACACACTAGATATAGAGATAGATTTAATAATATATATATATATAATATATTATTAATATAAAAAAATGGATTCAACCCGTGACGTTATTGGCTGGTGATGTTATACCGCGGGTAATACCGTGGCTCATCTAGTATTTGAATACATTGTAGCAACAAAAAACAATGGTAAGAAAAAATGCTAATTTGGAATTTTTGAGAAGATAATTGTAATTTATCATAGACAGTTCATTAATGAATTTAAAAAGCATGTACCTTGTAAACATTATTATAAACATCTTGTATTAAATTAAATTCCTAAGCGAGATCGTCATAGAAATCGTATGTATATTAAGCCTATACTATTGTATGAGAGTTACGACTGTTTTCAAAATAAATAGTAATTTGTATACACAAAATATACAAATAATATACACAAAGTATAGTATGCCAGTGTGAATGCACATTGGCATACCATCACACAACTCTAAGACCAATATTACTGCGCAAATCTCGTGGATTAAAACCTGGGATTTCAAATCAAAACCAACCCATACTTTGATAGAGTTATCTACAGTCATAGTAATAATACGTGTACAAACACTAATTCCTTAACGAATACCCTCCAGCCATTCCGTCTTTTATATAATTTTTTTTTTGTAATATCGTATCGCCTAATGGTAAGCGATTACCGCCGCCCATGGTCACCCGCAACACCAGAGGCATCACAAGTGCTTTGCCGGCCCTTTAAGGAGTACACTCTTTTCCTTTGGGTTTGAAGGTCGTATTGGTCAAGTAATACCGCGGGCGACAGTTCATTCCACAGTTTTATTGTGCGAGGCAGAGAGTTCCTTGAAACGCGCACAGTTGTGGACTGCCAACCATCTAGATGATGGGGATGAAATTGACTTGGGACGATGGCGGAAAGAGATGGCAGGAATCAACCCGAACAATTCCTCGGAGCATTCCCCATGGTAAATGCGGTAGAAGATGGACAGTGAAACTGAATTGAAAGTTCTTGGGAATCCACGATTCGAGTCGCTCTCCGTTGAATGCAGTCCAAAAGGAGGAGCTGGTATTGGGGTGCCCCTGCCCAATGATGGGGACAGTATTTATTATATATTTATGGGGATGTGAGGCCGGACCTGCGCCTTATAAAGCAAAAGGCGGTGGGCTGGAGTGAAATACTGTCTTGATCTGATGAGCACACCGAGCTTCTTTGAAGCCAATTGGTCCTTACCCTCCAAGTGGTCACGAAACTGGACTTCGCTCGGTATGTCGACAACAAGTATTCAAATAATGACTGAGGCGGATAGGGGAGTGTCTTCAAAATGAGGACATACGATCCACGGCAGTTTTTAATGGAAAACGCGCAAACTTGTGTCTTTGTAGGGTTAAATTGGACTAAACTAAGTCCACCCCAATCTGAGATCTTTTTCAAGGAGGTCTCAACTTCAGACAAGTTTGTTTCGACTCTCAATGACCTTTTCCCGAGAAATATAGGCGCGGCCGGTATAAAGGGCGTCGCCGATGCTGTCATCTGCATAACAATGAATGCCACTAATTTGCAGCATATCATTGATATGGAAGAGGAACAAAGTAGACGATAGCACACAGCCTTGCGGGACACCAGCATTCACAGATATGGAGTCAGAGCATTCACCGTCGACTACGACCTTTATGCTTCTATCTGCTAGAAAGCTGGTGATCCAATCGCATAATTTCTCGGAAAGCCCGTAAGAAGGCAGCTTCGAAAGAAGCGCTTTGTCTAATCCTATAAAAACCTGTATGATGATCAACGCAAACTATTCAAATGTAAAAAAAATAACAACAATCCGATGCTCCGCTGTTGCGTGAAAGAAATATAAACCATGCTTTCACCTTTATAATATGTATTACCTAGGATGATTCTTGACTGTGCTTCTATGAAAGATTTCTTCTCAAAAAGCTTAACTTATACTAACTGTATAATACCTATTACGACTCCGAAAATAACTATCTCTGTCGGTCTGCCTGTTACGCGTTTACGGCTAAGCCGCTGCACCGATTACAATGGAATTTGCATTGAGATACTTTGATTTTTGAGGAAGAACATAGGCTCTTTTTTACGTTAACCGACATGCAAGCGGTCGAAGCCACGGACAATTGCTAATACTTACTATTTGCAAAAAGTATCTAATGGTATAATTTGACTTTTTGTTTTTACAATAGTCTTCACTTTTTAGAAGGTATAGTCCATTATTGCGGTGATATTACCGTGATTTTCAAGTGTCAGGAAAATTTATGAAGTTAAGAGACTTGACTTCACTATATTTCAATTCATCTATTTATCTTATAAACGCATAACTCAATTGAAATTTGAATTGAATTGAGTTTGTTTTTTATGGAATAGGGGGCCAACGCGCACACGTATCGCCTGATAGTGCATATGGACACCCGCAACACCAGAGCCGTCAAAAATGTGTTGCCGGCCTTTAGGGGATGGGGATGACCCGGCCGCTCCGCCTGTGACGCCAGAGGCATCTAACGTGGCTGGCGACGATGTGCTTGAGGTCACTTGGACAGAACTGGCGCTGGTGGTGCAACGGCTCAAAGCCAAGAAACCGCCCCAGGGCCCGATGGCATTCCAGACCGCGCGTAGGTCCTGGCTCTAAATGATCACGCGCCGACTCTCGAGCCTCGGCTAAGAGGGTTCTTCAGCACATACCTCGGGTAGGGCTGGTTTCCGAAATTGTGGAAGACAGAAAAACTGGTTCTAGTTGGAAAGGAGGGGTGCCTGGCAGATTCACCATCCGCTACCGGCCTATAGTGTTGCTTGACGAGGTAATAATAATAATAATATTTATTTATTACTCTTTCACAAAGGTAAGCACAGTAGTAACAATTATTCCTTTGTGAGAGACTGGTGTCCATATTAGGAAAACCTGTGTTACAGATCACCAGGCTCCCACCTCTTAGATCAACTTAGATGGTACCTTCTATTACTATTACTAATGTATAACCAATATATAGATGCAAAATAGATTAACAAATAAAGTAACAATAAAATTATATTTATAAAGGTAAGGTATGCAAACTCTTTGAAAGAGTAAATGCATGGCGCCTCGTCAAGCATCCCTTCAGTGTAGGGCTGGATCTTGCAGACAACCAGTACGGTTTTCGTCAGGGATGCTCCAAAGTGGATGCGATCATGCGCTTGAGGGCTCTGGCGGAGGAAGCAGTTTCCCGTGGCGAAGTGGTGTTGGCGGTGTCTTTAGACATCGCCAACGCGTTCGGCACTTTGTCCTGGAGTTGCACCAGGGAGGCACTAGTGTGACACGAGTACCTCCCTACCTCCACCGCATAATCGGGGCATATCTGTCAGACAGAGCCGTCATCTACCCAAGTAGGACATGTCTCGGTGGACGTGAAATGTCGTGCGGTGTCCCGCAGGGTTCGGACTTAGGGCCGCTCCTGTGGAACATTGGCTACGATTGGGTGCTTCGTGGTGCATTCTTAGACGGTGTAGTCGTCAAGTGTTTTGCGGATGACACGCTTGTGATGGCGTGTGGCAGGCCGCACCGTGAGGCAACCCTGAGGGCCACGGCCAGGGTTGCCCAAGTTGTCGAACGAATCCGGCAGCTGGGTCTCGAGGTGGTGTACACTAATCCAAGCGTGAAGCGTGGCTCTTCCACTGGCATTCACATTTTTGAAAATTCGCATCGGTCACAATATTACATAAACGTAAAACATATAATATGAATATGAATTTCACGAATGCATTTTCCGAATAAGTGAGACATAAGTAAATACGTCTTCGAAATCATCATAATTAAATAATGATTTCTGAATTTACAGGCACATCTTTGCGCAACGAAATGACCTTCTTCTTCTATTAAAGTCAGAAAAATGTGTAAATTTTCTCAGTTTATTGTTTAATTAAAACAATATCAATATGGTATACTGTCTCTACATGTTTAATTAAACAAATATACTTAACTCAGATTCCAACTACATTAACAATCAACCAGAAAACGAAAATAAACAAACTTCAATACGCGTGATTCTGCACCAGAACCGTTAAATTGATCTCAATCATTCACATTGTCCTGTCTACAGGCAGAGATTCCTATTTCTGACGTATAATAGTCGTTATTAGTCCCAAACTGTCAATGGCAATGGAATGGGAGGAATCGACTTCACCATTGCAGTTTTGCAATAATTCTAGCATGAGTTCATTTACTGTATTTGCTGGATTCATTATTGTGAAAAAACTGAGAGCTAAACGGTTGCTTTGCTGTTTATCAATCTATTAATCAATCTTTTTAGAAGTTTTAAGATATTCGCATAAAAAGTTGAGTAGTAAAAAATGGTTGCGATTCCTGCTGAATTTAAATACACATTTCAATTCCGCAGGTACGCAGTCATTTAGGGTGCACTTTTTTTTATCGCCCTTGACGTTTATAATTATTAATAATTTTTAAAATCATTAAATATAAGTTCAAATAGCTAATGAAATAAATGTTTTATTTATAAACAGGTAAGTGCTTATCTAAAAAGCAGTGCAGACGAAGCAATACGAGTAGGTATTCGTTTTATTTTTAAAAATGTGATAAATGTACACTGCTCCTTTTAGTGAAACAAATATAACACAACTACTTACCAATAGATAATCCCTGGATTGATAAAAACGAGGCAGTTATTACCACAAGCACAAAAAAATCACATCTAAATATAACTAAACCAGTTTAAGTACTAAGTCTTTCAATCACTCCTCCAACGTCTCACAGAGATCAGAATCTATTACGATGTTTAAGCGCAGTAAATTTGAGCATTTGCGAGTAATTGCGGGAATATTGCTACGTGCGAGATCTGCGATGTGCATGCCGCGTGTGAAGTACTGCAGACCCAGCGTCGCGTGCGCATATTACCCAGTACTCAGAGCACAATGCGACGTATTGCGTGATTCCATTATATACAGATCATGGAATTTTATGAAAGTTCAGCCAATAAATGTAGTAATAGGTAAAGTTTGTGTACCGTCGGCATATTTATACTCCAAAATATTTTCTTTTTTCTTTTTTTTAGGATGTCTATTGGTACACAACAGTTTAACTTCTTGATACAAATTATGTATTGAAAAAATATGTGGTTACCATTACTCATAACTCCATATTTCACAGTCTTACTCTCTATTGTTGCTTTAACCACTAAATGTACTTTAATTTGATACAGATTTCTTTTATGACTGCTTCAATTGCCAGAACCGGTTTTTTTTAAATAAACTCGATACAGCAAAACCCAATCTATAATAACATTAACAAAAAATTAAAAAAGAAAGAAGTAGGTACTAAATAACAGGTGCCGTCGCACCCGAAGACTTCGGCGGAGAAACTAACAGCAGATTTGGTAAGTTACAACATTAACTTTCTTAGTAATGCTACACGGTTACGTCTATCTAAAAAAACAGACAAAGATGAACCTAGGCAAAAAACTTTTGATTGACATGAGGACCTCATTATAAGCTAAATTAGAAAGTAATTTCAACTCAATTTAACTCCGTTTTTAGTCTTAAAATTGAAGTAAAATATGAATTTTTTTATTCGACAGATTTAGATTTTATTGGTATTTTGAGGAATATTTGCAAGGAGTTCTACAAAAAGGATAAATATAATGAGTTATATTATTATCAACAACCCATAATGTCCCACTGCTGGGCTCGGGTCTCCTCTCAGGAGAGGGTTAAGGCCATACATCCCCACGCTGGCCAAGTGCGGGTTGGGGACTGGCAAGAATACGTTGTGGCTACGTAAATCTTGTCGTCGGATGTTTTTAAGCCGCCCGAAGGCCTCCAACTAAGCTTCACGACTGTTATCGTATGATAACAACCGGGACCGACTGCTTAACGTGACCTCCGAATCACGGAGACGCTCATGGTAACATGCCACTAGCGGTCACCCATCCAGGTACTGACCGCGCCATCGTTGCTTACCCTGGGTGATTGTTTCTAATCACCGAGTGCAACTGGGCTATGACCGCCTACTACTATAATGAGTTAATGAGGTGACAAATGTAAACAACGGTAATTATGTTTGTTAGTCGACTACTGTAAGGAGTTACTCTTTCTTAACGTTTGTGTGTTGCCTCTTTGCAAAATTAGCAATAGAATCTTAGCTAGAATTGTTTTTAGATGTCTATGTTTGCGTGTACGGGAGGTATGATGGAAAAATATCATTTAGAGGTCAGAATGTCCGGTATGATTACTCTTAATCTAATTTGTTTTTAAATTTAATTCATAGTAGTTTTTTTTATTAATGGCAACTGCAGCACTAGAAATAAATCCTGATATTTATTCCAGACACAAAAAAGACTTGGGAATCCGACAGTGTTGCCCCGTGTAGAAATTATACTTGTAATACACTTCGCTGGATGAAGCGGTGCAACGCTTAAACCACTAAAATAATATACCCAGATACGAAACTACACTATCTTAAAATTAAGAACTATAATTTTATATTAGTAATGATCACTGGGTTGCCATGCCTGCCATGGTACCACCATGCTGCATTGTTGCAATGTCTGCATTCGCAATGAGTATGGTGATCATCACTCTTGGATTCGGCTTATGCTTTGCACAAGGCAGAGTAGTCATCCTGGAAGGCTGATACAGAAAAAAAAAAGGTTTACGTATACGATTTACGTATATATATATTTATTTTTTATCTTTACAAATAACTTACATTACAGTACGCTATATACGGTATTTATATCAAAAAAGCTATCCGTCTGTTTGTTATGGCGTAACTTAGGTTACTTTTTTAGACTAGATTCGCCTCTCATTGTTGTTGCGTCTCGGATAACACTGCAGGGCTCAGCCAGTATTCAATATATTTATTTATTTTAATAATCGTCTTAAGCTTTCAATTTGTATTACAGGGTTCTCGTTAGTCAACGATTCTCTTATTTAATTACATATATTAAGCTAGTACAATTGACAGAAATATGTTTACTCTTAGCCCTTTTCATTCAAATTTTAAAATTTCAACTTGCTTTATTTTATTCATACATATAATGATATTGTAATAAGTTGATGTCTCTACGTTAAAAATATTGATGCAAAACTTATGAAAGGGGTTTTTATACAGTATAGAAGTAAATCGACTCGAAAGAACAATTTTTAGAATTTTTGTCTGTGTGTTTTTTCTGTGTAGACAAAAATTCTAAAAATTGTTGTTTCGAGTCCGGTTACTTGTTTTTCAATACAATGTAATTCAATGCAATTAATGTTTTACAATTTTTGTTTCAGTCCGAGTCAAGTCCTGCGCATCAAATCTCAGAATTGACTTAAATAATTTTGACTTTATTGTGAAAACATTACTCATTAATGAAAAAGTTGGATCGGCTTAAAAATCAAGTTTGGCAAAAATTGTGAATCTTTAATTATCAGTATGTAAGCCACAGGCGCTGCACACAAAAGCTAGTTTGGACACAGGCTACTTTTTGCTGCGATAACCGACAAACACGCGGATGAAGCCGCGCGCAAAAGCTAGTATTAAATAATTAAGCTTACTTTCTTATTTTGATGAGACGGCAACCGGCTAATCAGCTATTTCTGCAATGTCAACTGTTTAAAATCTTAAGTCTTCGAGTCTTTAAGTCTTAGTCGTGATGATAATAATGATAAAACTATAAAACATATGGATGAAATGAAATGGGGCCCGCCTTTCGAAAAAACAAAAAAAGATCTCTCTAAGTTATTCACACATATTAATAATATTTAAAACGGTTAAGCACAGTTTATAAAATATTCTAACGCTCTACATAGTAAAACAAAGTCACCGAGACCCTTGAGCCTCTACAGTTGCGTAGAGATGTCGCCTCCTTGGCAGTCCTCTATCGCCTATACCATGGTGAGTGTTCTGAAGAGCTCTTCCAATTGATCCCCCCCTCGCCCCTCCTCTACAGAACAACACGTGCCGGCCTTAGAAGTCACCGCTTCAAAGTGTAAGACATACGTTCTCGTACTCATCGCTTCGGTAATTCCTTCCTGTGCCGAGCGGTCAAAACCTGGAACTCACTACCAGCGCACGTGTTTCCTTCCCACTATGATCCCGGGTCCTTTAACCGGGGCGTGAAGAAGCATCTCACCAGGCCGCCATAGTGTGGGTCACCATGCTGCATTGTTCTTTTTCGCATTGAGGATGGTGACCACCACTCTTGGATTTTGCTCATGCTTTCCATCAGGCAGGGCAGAGTCATTTTGGCAGCTTAGATATAAAAAAAAAAAATGTAGAAATATAATAAATTTATTAAAAATAATTTTATGTTAACAAACTAATCTGTAGGAAATGTATCGTCCGGCAGTTTCCGATGATCGAATAATTTTCACCACCTGGGAAAAAAATATATTTAACAATTTTTTTTATTTAAAAAAATATGACATTTAAAACTGTACTTTACTTTATTATACAGGGATAAGACGTTTTACCCTGCCGAGTAATAAATGCCATTTTTCACATATCTTACAGGTGTGTAAAACATTCGACGGTACATATGTGTGAAAGACGGTATGGACCGTTATTCAAAGAATCTCCTTTAGGTACGTGGTTTTAAATGGAACACACGCCCAAGAGAGGACAATATTTATTGACTTATCTGGTAATTATATTATAGTCCATGGTTTGGTATTGACCAAGATTCGTAAATCGAAACAACGCCATCTATCGAACTCAAACGAAACTATTATACATTATTATACTATTTATATTGAACACGATAGATAAGTAAAATAACACACGTTACTTAAAATTAGATAATATTTTTTTGGGTTACTGTATAGTACTAAATACTAACCTGTCCTCTCTTCAGACCAAAATATCTTGCCACTGGATCACCAGCCTGTATTCTCATCAACATGTTCTCCTTCAATTTACTGTTTATGCCAGTTAAGGAAATACAACTAAATACGAAAATAAAACGACAACACAATAATAAGTAAATACATTTTCTAATAAATAGACTAGAGATTAGACTGTCCCCCATTTACAGAGACTCTCCAGTCCAACTTTTCACAGTAAGTGGTTGAGGGCCTTCTCCCGCCGCGGGTGGAGCACACATCCCAGTCGATGGCCTTCTCGATTTAAGACGTGGGAGACGGAGGATGATGTACCGCACGTCAGGGAATCGGCATTAGGGGCGGCTGTTCTGTGCATCCGATCCAAGAACACCACCCCCGGGCCGGAAGGGATGCCTGCCCGAGTACTGGGCCGGCTCCTGTACCATAAGTATGTCCGCCTCAGGAAGGTGCTGATCACTAGCTTAGCGTCTAGACCCATCGTGTTGCTGGATGAGGCGGGTTAAACTATTTGAAAGAATACTCTCTGCCTGAATCGTACGGCACCTCTGCAAGCTGGGACTCGATATGTGGGACGCCCAATTCGACTTTAAGAGGGGCGATTAATTTTTAACTTTTTTTGGGCGGTCGAAGCCACGTCCGAAGGCCGTGACCAAAGAGGCAGTAAGCAGTGGCGGCGTCGTATTGGCGGTGTCGTTGGACATCGCCAGCATTCAATAGTCTGCTATTTAGCTATCATCGAGGAAGCACTCCACGACCACGGTGTGTCAGAAAACCTGAGGCGGTTGGCTTCAGACTCTTTAGAGGAATGTACCATCATGTACGAGATCGAAATGGGATTCTGAGACGGCGGTTCGTGTCGTGCTGTATTCCGCAGGGGTCTATCCTTGGAGCACTCCTACCCGGAGCAGTGGTGTTCCTATCAGCGATTGTAGAAATACAGCAAACAAGCCACTATTGTTATTAGATAATATAGACACTATTTCGTCACTTGTAACAAGTCTTGAAATACATGCCTACCTCATGCTACTGCTAACAATAATTATAATCTTAACATACCATAGAACATCCTACGACTAAACTGATGATGGTACAGTGATACCATCATACAATTTTCATATGTAATACAGTTAATAATGATTCAAAAAGGATACTATCTCGTCAAAAGTTCGGATTTTTCATCTGGGGTCAGCACAATATGTTCTGGCACTAATTCATGTTCTGTTATATTGATTAGCAATTCAGATTCTAGGAACTGTTCTAGAATATATTTTGGAGCCATGTCCACAAGTGATTGTTTTGCTGATGGTGTCATTCCTGGAAAATAAAAATCATTGTATTTAAAAATTAATATTATTATAGGACATAGGAAATAAGGTAGTTTAAACTAAATTTCAGCCTTAAATAGTCCACTGATGGACAAAGGGCTCTGTTTAGAAAGTAAGTTTGGGGTAAGAATCAAACTCGTCACTCCTGGCTTAGCAGTCAGGGTCATTAACCACTCCATCAAATTCCAGTTATCACAAATAAAGGCCACATTCCCATGGATATCATAGTAAAAATAGGTTTAGAAAGGTCTAAACTACAGAATATTTTACCACTATAACACACTTTTAACTTTTCTAAGTATGTTTTCTTTATTTTATAAACTATGTTAGTGTACAAAGTATGTCATTCTACCTTTATAGGTATTTAGGACTTACTAATATCTAGCCTTTTTGTAATTAAACTATTAATATATATCCACAATCTTTTCATCCAAATGTAATGCAAGGAAACTGGCTTTCAAATAAAAAAAAACCGAATCGAAATTGGTATATCCATATCAGAACTATGATGCCACAGACTGTCACACGCACATACAGACATCAACATCTTGTAACACCCCTCTTTTTGTGTCGGGGGTTAAAAAAGGTTATAGTGAGCTACGCTATACCCTTTTTAAAAACCTTTTGTGAATCTTTAACCATTTACATAGTGCACAAAATATAAATTCTCAAATGGAATAATTTTCCACCATTTTTGCAACAAATTTTATTGAGCCTGCATTCCTTTTGGATGTAACATAATGATATTGAGCTTTCCTCATCAACTGAACTAATTAACGTTAAAATAATTTATAATGCTAAAACAAACAAAAAACAACATACCTGCTTGTACCACAACAATTGCTCTGTGAATATTTTCTTCTTGCATTCTAGTACAGTATGTTTTAATTGTTTTAATTCCTATTTTAGGTTCATCGGGAAAAAAGACAAACATCTGGTCTGTGGGGTCATCATTGTGAGCAACTAGCACAATTAAGTCACTTCTTGCTGGTCGTTTCTCACTGTGGAGGATTAAAGGAGTTAATTAACACATGGTAATTTCAAAGTATGAGCAGGACTAAAATATATTGTATTAATAAATTACTACTAGAAATATAAAATTGTTTATTAAACACAATATATTTGTTTATGGATACATATAAATTCATTTGTCAGTAACAAAACTCAAAAACAAAAAAAAACTGGATAATTACTAGCTTAGTCAACCTAAACCAACTTCAAATAGTTTCTCTGAATTAGACAATGATCCACAAACACAGGATAAAGATGCCACTGAAAAGCCAACTAAAGCTCCCTTTCAACCTTTGCTAAAGATGCTAGACGAAATAGCCTATGGCAATTATGAAGTAAAAGTTCTAAGTAATGAACAAGTAAGAATACAACCTATAACAACGGAGCTAAATACGAAAATTGTTAAATACTTACAAGAGAAAAATACAGAATTTTATACATACAAGCTGAAGCAAGATCGTCCCTTTAAAGTAGTCCTCAAAAATCTTCATCCATACCTTGACGAAATCAAAACGGAAATAGAAACACATGGACATAAAGTCACCAACATATATGGAATGTTAAATAAAGATCCAACAAGAAACTCCTTCCAACATACTTCGTGGAAATAGAAATCAACACTAATAACAAACTTATCTACGACATTAAAACTCTTCTACACTGTAGAATCACCATTGAACCGCTAAGACACAAAAGAGAGATCCCTCAATGTGGAAATGGCCCACAATGCGGACACACAAAAAAAAATTGTTTTAGGCAGCCTAAATGCATTAAATGCGCTGGTGATCATGCATCAATCAATTGCGAACGCAAACGGAGGTTTGACTCATTCAAATGTGTACTACGTGAAGGTAAACCACTGTTGAGAATTGATCAAATTCACGCTAGTCCAACCTTGATATAATCCTCTTTATTGATTTACTAAAAGCCAATTAATAATTCTATATTCGAAAGTATTCCTTTTAAATGTCTATTGAAAGACGATAAGTTTTTGTGAATATTTTTCATGTCAGAACGTAAGAAGTATTGAAAGGGTAAATATGTCCTGAATTGTTATTTATATAAAGTATTGAACAACAATCCGTTGATTGTATAACAAGAGTTTTGTTGAACAAAACTAAGCCAGAATATGTAAAAGGTATGTTAAATATATATCAAATTAAACTGTATTATTGTATGTAATATCTTGTCGCCATATGTCAATCGTTTCCCTTTTACAGAATTCATAATAATTATAAAGAAACAATTAAATGTCATGAATAATTTTCTTAAGATTGTAAAACTGAATACTGACTTATTTTGTTATTCGACAGGTACCTTTTATTTTATATTTTGAAGCATGTATGAAACTAAACAATAAATGGAATGTTTGTCAACTAAAGGACTGTATTTATTTGTAACAAACCCAAAACCCACTGAATAAAAAAAAACAACAACCACCCTTCAAATTATAAAGGCTGCTCTATATACAAGGAACTCCAGAAAAACAAACCATCGCACCAAATTTGCAAGTAAAGCAAGCCCAAATGAATCCCCACCATCTAGTATTAGTGATAGGAAAGAACTTATAAACTCTATGACCAAACTAATGCAACAATTAAAATCGCTTACAAACCTTTTAATAGAATTCCAAATTTACAAATTCCGTTCATTAAAAATAACTCTTTGGAATGGCAGTGGGCTCTCACACCACGTTAGGACATTTACACGCATGCATTTACTATTAAGAACGTTCTAACTTCTGTTAGAAAGTTCTTAATAGTAAACGTACGAAAAAACATCACATTAAAATACTAAATTATACGTTCCACCAATCAATGCACCCCGATGGCACGGCCCATGGAGGCTCAACAATTTTCATACAAATAATATTAAACACCATGAGTCGAAGTTTTATAAAACCCAGGAGATGCAAGCTACAAGTATCGTCATTGAGGATTGGCAGGGTCAACTTATTACTGCATTGTATTATCCTCCAAAACATGCAATCTAAAAGGAAGATTATATCAAGTTCTTTTAAACATTAGGACCTAGGTTCACAGCTGGTGGAGAATAAAACTCTAAAAACACCCTATGGGGCTCTCGCCTAACACCTAAAGGACGACAACTACAAGCAGCTATAAACAATTTACACCTTCATATAATCTCGAGTAGTGAACTATCCTACTGGCTTACGGATCCCAAAATAATCCCAGATTTAGTAGATTTTTTGTCATAAAAGGGACTCCGACAGATTATTTCAAATGCACTTCATTACAAGATCTTATCCGACCATAGCGTTATACTATTGAAGGTTTCCCAGAAGTTCAAGCACGTTTTTTTTTACGGGGTCGCGTGCAGACGAGCAGACATTTCGCCTGATGGTAAGCTATTACCGCCGCCCATAGACATCTGCAACACCAGAGGCGTCACAAGTGCGTTGCCGGCCTTTGCGGGATAAGGAGGAGGAGGAGGATGGGGATGGGGGAGGGGTTGGGGTGTTGATGAAAGCATGGTACTATAGATCAGGTCCACAGACTAGTAGGAGAAATTCATAAAGCCTTTAAAAATAAGAAATACTGTTGTGCAGCACTTTTGGATATTTCATAGGTGTTTCACTGAGTTTGGCATTTACAAAATAAAGACACTACTCCACTCAGGAAAATGTACTGGCTGTTTAACAGAAAATCACAACTGTCTCTGGAAAATAAGTTACTACTATACAAGTGTCACCTCATACCTGTTTGGACTTCCGGAATTCAACTGTGGGAAACCGCGTCCAACTCAAATATAGAAATCTTAGAGCTTCCAGTCAAAAATGCTTAGGATAATCACAACAAAATCACGATTCTCTCTGGTTCATTACAAACCAACAATTACACCAAAACCTTCTAATCAGAACAGTTTAACAAGAGACCAAACACCTAATGTGTTTGTATAAGGCCAGACTAGACAAACATCCGACTAATAAGGAAATCACAAAAGCATCTCATAACTCTTGAATAAGACAAAACTTTATAAAAACCACCTATAATAAAGGGGATATGTCTAACTGCCCTCCAAGATTTATAACCGTTTGTTGAATGTTAAAAAGAAAACAGATTGCAATATATTTGTAATTATAACCTTAATGTACCTCTAACTTAAAAAGGCAAACACCAAAGTTGGCAAGCTCTGTGAGTTAGAATATTTTCGGATATGAATATAAATGAAACCTTCTATCATAGTTATTCCATAAAAGTTGGAATTTAGTTTAGGTATAAATATATCAGGTGAGTAATCTTGGCTTAAGGCTAGTTTAAGTTTATTTTAAAAATGTAAAGTAAATTTTAGTCAAAAATAAAGAAATTACTTAATATTCTAAGCATGTACTTAAAGTACTATAGTAAGTTCTTATTTTATTTATGATATTCCATATATTTTAACCCTAATTTTTAGCATAAAGTTTTGACTACACTTTGACGTTTTTAACTTCATGACATCTGACCATAAAAAAAATAAAAAATACCATACCTGTTTACACTATGATAACAATTGTTTAAGTCTATACAACCTAAAACACATATTGCGTAAACGTTTTAATATATCAAAATTACAAATCTATTAAAAATGAATTTTCTGTCAGAAAGAAAATAAAAACTTTACTGAACAATATGGAAATATTAGATAAGAAAATTAAGAATGCTTTAGTAAACAAGACTGTGTCGGAGACTACTAAGCTAAATGTTGGTAAGATGATTTAAATAAATACCTAGGTTTATCTCCAAATTGTTCTTTGAACTGGTCCAACGTCTGATCCAATTCATCTTGTGTTACTAGATAACCACGATCATGACAAAGCTGAAACATACACGTAAAAACAATTAAAACTTTTAGCATTGAATATAGTTTAAAAGAACTTATAGACAAAACTTACATGCACGCTTAGAAATAGCATCAACTTGTTAAGAACTGAATTCGAAACATAACCTCACTTACTTGCATTACTGTTTTGCGAATTCGCCACAGCTTGTAAGTTTCCGCATCATCGTCCATATTGAATTAAAATTTTAAGTTACCTAATTATTATGAAAGTGTAAGTAATACAACTGTTTGTAACCGAACGCCAAAATACTGTATACTTCTAAAAACAAGAATGAAGTCGCGAAGAACACAACTTGTTTTGTATTCAGTGCAATTCTGTGTACACTTACTAGGGTGGGGTTGCCACTCTTAGGACTTTCTTTCTCGCACATACATGACTAAAAATCTCGTTTACTGGCATTCAAACCTCATGCATTCATCAAGCAATTAAAATGTTATTAAACTATCGTAATTGTGGACCATCTTAATCTGAGTTTTTGTTGATTTAAACAAGTAACATGTTAAGAATATAGAGGCAAGACACACGTAGGTTTAAAAAAGTAATATATATACAATATCTTTATTTATTAATAAGATACATCTAGAGTAATCTAATGCAGTATTATTACTATACAATTTAGTTTGTATTTTATAAAAGAGAATCTTGTACCGCTTACAATATGTAATGTATGATTATGATATTTATACCGTTTATTAAGTGAATCATCTTTATTCTTTTTGTGTATTTTTTGTATTTTTAGAATTGTGATAAAAGTATTTCGTTTCCGCTTAAAAAGTTCATACAGTTGCATGATTAAAGTCTACTGATTTGAAAACTAAATGGTGTTGAAAAATATTGATATGATTTTGAAATTTGTGATTGAATCAAATTTCCTTAATAGAATTTGAACCATAATATTTTATTTTTATTTTTATGCTCAGATACAACTGGTATCGAAGTCAACACGACTTATTTATTATGTTGAGTTCGTAAGAATAGCAATAGTTATTCAGTAACATTGTATGTACATATTGTACATAATTGACCTACCTGTGTTTGAGTTTCTCTGATTATAGAAATTCTTAATAACAGCTCGGAGTTTGAAAGATGGGGCCTTAGACCCTGTGCCTCGGAGAGCATGTAAAGCTGTTGGACCTGCGCCTAATCTCTCCCTGGTCGTGTTCGAAAGCCGCCCCATCGCATTATGAGAGTGAAGGAACAGAGAGTGCACCACACACTTGTGCAATATAAAATATCCTGCACAGTTGGCTTATCTTCGCTGAAACTGGCCGCTTACCTTAAATGGTTTATTAAGTTGTATAAAAAGAGATAATGGGTGTTTTGATTATGAACTTATCCTACAAACACACTTAAATTACACGCTGTTCACCCATAACGAGTCATTGATTGTTTATTTCTTTTAGTCTTCTTTAAATAATTGAAATATTTAGACATTAAATCGCTGAACAGACGTTGAAACACTTTTTTGCTGTTATTTACCATTCAAACGCGGATAACGTGTTGCCTTTGCACAATTTAAAAATGTAGAGAATCATATTTTTCTATGACTTGTTGTATTCATAGTTTCATACTCTGTGGTTGTACCTACTGAGTAATTTCAAGAATTATTTGATGGCTGAGTAAAGTTTGTCTCAATTCAGTTTTTTGTGGATTATTAGCTTTGATAACGTTACAAATAACAAAAATGGCTGGAATTAAAGGTATGCCAATATAATTGTTTTTGTTACATATAAGATGACATTTTTACATCTTGAATTACAAATTTTCGCTAAGAGTGACTCATGTTATTTACAAAATATTTTATACCAAATTGTCTTAATGATATAAGTTCAGTTGATAACTATGTTTTTTTTCTTTTCATGTACTTTTGATCGTTGCTATGGATCAGGGTAAGATAATTTTATTTGTATTTTAGCACTGCCGTAATTTTTAAGGCCTCTTTCAAACTGCATTGTGTTACATGATTTATTGTGTAAAATGTATTACTTTTTGACCTCATTTAAGGGGCAAAACATATTGTATGCTTTAGTTTTTTTTAATTTCGCTATTTTTGTTAGCATACAAATATATATCTACTAGATTATTACGACGCTTAAGTAGATAACTTTTCCATATAATTATTTTTCTGGATATTGTTTGTTTTTGTAAATAAATAAAGAATGTCAGTGTTTTAAGAGCTTTTTAGTTTTTTTAATTAAAATGAAATATTTCTATTTCAGTCTGGTGTCTTTGGCGTTTGCGGGTTCCATTGGGATGACATTTGTTATTCTTGCATGCGCCTTACCCGATTACCAGTATGTACAATTTTCGTATTACTAGTTTTTAAAGTAACAAAAAAGTGTTGTCATGTGAGAATCAGAACACAAATTTTCACATAACTACAATTAGACATAAGTCTAATAAGTAGTAAGAATAATAAATTTATGTTGAACAGAATCTAAAATATGCAATGAATTTTTAATAAATTTGCAATGTAATCTTTATTCAGTTGTAATGTATACCCTTTTTTATTGACATTTAATGGCATATTCAACTTTAAAGCTCTAATTTTAAAGTAGAAACATAACACAGAACTGTTGCTTTAAGTTAAATTTTAATGAATAAGGGATAAGTAAATAAAGATTAATTAATGTTTTAAAACAATACATACTTTTATTGTTACTATGAAAACTAAAAAAAATATTTTTTCTCAAATTATGAGATTCAAATCATTATGTTCAAGTTGAAATAAATTATACATAAGTAAATAATACTTTTTGCATTGTAACATGAATAACATAAATTCTTTAAACTTTTTTTTTAATTTATCAAGATTTAATTTTTCTTAATTTGTTTATTAATTTCTTTAATTCCTCGACTACTTTAAAGTCCTCATCCAATTAAAAATTATTTGAAATTGCAAATTTGTTGAAACCATTTATGTTTAAATGATTTTTTTATTTGATAACAGTTTAAATATTTCATTAATCACAAATAAATTATCAAACTCCATAATCAATACTTCTTTTCCAAACCATACTTATTATGTTATAAGTGCAAAAGTTACTTTGTCTTTGGTGTGTGGAACCACTGGCAAAAACAGTATAAAAGTCACAATTACAGTAGTACCATTTAAAAAAAGTGAGTTTTTATCGGCTACAATATTTTCAATGCTAACTACTAGAGAATTGAATCTATTTTCTATAAAGTGAAACTGCATTTATTTTTATGATAAGATATATTTTGATAAGAGGTCATTAACATTATTGATCCACACAAGGTGAGTAATATGGCAGGCTTTGATGATGTTTACTTATTTTAGATATTAAATTATTTTTATTTGCGGCCAAATCATAATCCCAATGCAATGAATTCAAGAGAGAGTTAAATAAAAATATATAAATAAAAAAAATTTATACTGGACCCTCAAGATACTGTAGTACAGGTCCTGAATATTTTTGTAGGGTTTGTAATACAAATAAATGCACTGAACTTGTCACTGTAATTGTAGTATACCATTTTTTTATTTTTTATTTGGCAATAAAATAGGCAATAAATTTCAGGCAATTCAAAAGTATGACATCTGTACACAATGGTGTGCTGGTCTCAACTGTTGTGTATGGTATTGAATCTTGCATACGGTAGTAGAGGCACGAAAGTAGAATTAATGATGTAGATATCCGTTCTCAAAGAAATATGTGTGGTGTGGATGTTAGTACATAGGAATGTGGTGATGAAAGAATGTTACAGACTAAAAGATGTAGAAACAGGGATTAAAAATGGCAAGTTTCGATGGATTGGCCACCTAGAGAGGATGGATAATAGAAGATTCACGAAAAGAATTCATGGTGTGGGAAGTGTCGGAGACGTCTACGGCGCACATTTAAAGGTGATGTTCTGAAGAAGGGCCCTGTGAAAAGCATCCGGAATCGACGAGTGCGATGCATGCAGGGATTTATGAGTGAAAAAATCTAATACGATGTGAGAGGAGTTTAATATGTGGAGATCAATTATCACTGCCTATTTTAGAATGGAAATATAGATCAATATTCAAATTCCTTGTGATGATGATGTTATATACCATAAAAAAATTGTACATGTCTTATGTAGTATTAAGTGCTGCCTGAATCGCAAACTTGCTAAAATCCCTTTTGAGAACGACGCACTAATGAAGAACCAAATTGCTGTCGTATATAATATCTCCGTTTTATCACTACCGTACTGCGGCATACTCAGTATTATTTAGTACAAACTTGTTTATGCATTCTGTTATTTCGTTATTACAAAATTGCCCAATCTACAATATAAAAATGTTGTCACAGTTCACAATAAAAAAGGCCAGCAGTTGGTATTTACTTAATAACTTCACACATCAAAGTGTTTACTTCTCACATTAGATAAGTACACAAAATGATAAAACAGTATTATTTTTCAGAAAATGGTGGCCGTTCTTTGTGGTGATATTCTACGTTCTTTGTCCAATCCCAACGCTGATCGCTCGTCGCCACACCGACGGCACTGGTGGCACGAACTCAGCATGTATGGAAGCAGCTATTTTCATCACTATGGGATTTATTGTCAGCTCATTTGCCCTTCCCATTGTCCTCGCAAGAGCTGGGGCGGTATGTACTTACTTTTATTTATTTTTTTGACCAATGCCTTTAGCACAACACCACACTTAGATCTATATAACAAACAATTAGTAGGTGACAATTGTAAATACCAAAACAATCATGTTTAGAATGTTGTTTCACTCCTCCTAGTTTTTTAAAGCCCTTTTGATCAACAAAGGCTACAAAAGTAGAAAGGATAATCTGTCACCTCAGTTGTAAGAGTATTCAACATTTTAATCACCTGTCAAGTTAGTGTCTGTTTAACTTTAGTAATATCGAACATTTTTATTTAAAGGTAGTATGTCTTGTACATGCCTAATATTTTTTCTAAAGTCAGTATGATAAAGTTGGTACAATTGACATATGTGTGTTGAGGGTTATTAATTTGCCAAGGTTATACCGTGACCTCCCTCAAATATCTCATTATATTCAGGCTGATAAAGCTACCTGATTAAACATAAGATTATATAGTACAAGAGCCGGCTAAAACCCATCTGATAAATAGATCATTTATTTTTTAATTGTATTAATTAATGAACAAATCTACGATAACTTGCCTATCGTAAAACTGTCATGATTGTTTTCAAGATTAAATTAATTTTTAACACATTTTTTTCATCCCTTTCACGCTAATACCCTTAAAAAAATATTATAATAACCTAATAACCTTACTTGTTTTTTAGTCCCAATATTAATTATCTATATAGAAAATATGCCTTAGTGAGCTTGCTTATTTATTTCCACACAGCTTTCTGGCAACAGGTATAAACAGGTAAACCAATACCTGAAAATACACTGAGCTAATCGAAATTGGTAGAAAAATAAGGGCATTTATAAGTAATGGTATACCATTCCATTACTTATTAAATACCCTTTAGCCTATAGACTTGCCTGAGAAAAAAATAATCAATAAAAATTATTTAAAAAAAAAATTGTCGTGATAGTTTTGCGATAGGTAAGACAAAAACTTTGATCTGGTTATCATATGGATGTAAATCGATCTTCACTGACTCTTAGACTATTATGATCATGTGTAACAAAATATATAAGACGAACGATTACGCCTTAATATGTGAGGAATATGCCATAGCTAATCTTATAGTACGTATTATGTATATATAAGACTTGCCTTAGCTGACTGATTCATCAACATAGAGCCTAAACCGTTGGGGCTTCAAATTAGAAATTTTGGAAGCTGACGTTTTTGTTTTCCATGTTAAAAAACCGGACAAGCGCGAGTCGGACTCACCCACCGAGGATTTCGTACGTAGGATCGTTATAAATAGTTCCGGAATTGAATTGCGCAGTTTTTCGAGCTTTACTTGAAATTCAGCTTCAAACACGTATAATCTGAACTTTGTACTCGTACACTAGGTACTACTAGGCACAAGGCATTTAAGTAGGTAGATACCTGTTTAGACTTGTTAAATAACAGAATGAAATTAATAGTTTTTAAAATTAATATAAAAATATTGTATTATTATTAAAATAGTAAATAAATAGTAGGTATATCGATTTTACTACTATTTTTTTAGATATCTAGGTATTAGGTAATTACAAATATTTAAGATTTTTCGTTTCACATATTTCAGAGATAAGGAGGGGAACCTCTTTTTTATATATTTTTCAGTATAAGTAAGAAACAAAAGGCAAAATATTTGTTTACCAAAAGTCGGGGAACCAGGTGCACCCTCAATCCTTGGAATCCCTCCGACGTACCTCGGGCCCTGAGCAGAAGCCCCTGTGTTCCTTGGCTCCTCGGAAATAAACACTTGCACCGCCATCTCGGCCTGCTTTTGCTAGGGTGACAAATGGCCTCACCTGTCACCCCCAGGTTGGCGTTTGTGGAGGACGGAGATTGTTCTGCGTCCTCCGGCGCTTAATTCGTCTGCGGTACCGGGCCCGTTCCCAGGCCTGGCGGATCGGGAGAGTTTTAAACATCTACCGATACCGCTCTGCCGCCTTGCCGTCTCCTTTGTAAGCATAACTTGCTCGCAGGCAGCTCGCAGTAACGGGAAGTACCCCATGAGTTTTGACTCCGTTAATATTTCCGAACACAACTTCAGGGGACCGTAGACCCGACAATACGGCTCTAAGAAGATGGCTAATATACCTAAGGCACTTTGCCTAGCATATAAAAATACACGTATCTTAACGATTTCTGCTTTGTTTTTAATTTAGTATGCTCTAAAGTTAACTGTCAAAGTTACACAGTTCAGGAACTTCAAATTTCTTAAAAATTAACAAAAACATGTCTTGGTCATGTACCTCCTCGGGCTCATAACTAAATAGTAGCTATATTATTATTTGTGGTAAGATATTGATATAAGATATTGTCATGATCAATGGATATATGACCATTAAGCCAATTATCAAGGCTTTATAAGTCTTGATAATTGGCTTAAAGTCCAGTGCTTGTAGAATAGCAATGGTTGATATGTAGAATGATAATCGCACAGTTCAGAAACAATAAACAAAAGCATGCGCAACGAGTACGAAATGTGAAACGAAGAAAAACAGCGAATGTCGAACCTGTCATGTCGTTTCATTTCGTTGTACCAACACGAAAAAAGTTTTGTAAAAATTGATATATTATGTATTATTTTTTACAAAAATATGTCTAATACCTAATTGTTACATTCGAGTAATCAACAAAATATGAATATAATTATGATTACGATAATGAATAATTTTTAATATCGCTCTGATGGAACATTAATATTTTAGCTTTACAGCTTCAGAGGGAAAAGAACGATATTCAAAATGGCGCGTTATCTCGACACGCCAGAAACGAAAAATGAAGGGTCTTGACAGACAGACATAGGGACAACAAAGTGATCTTATAAGAGGTCCGTGTTTTTTCCTTTTGGGGTACGAAACCCTTAAAGCCATAGCTAGTATTAAATAAAGGTACAATACCACATAACGCAACTATATTCATATTATAGTTTGAAGTCAACCTTAGCTCCAAAATTGACGCGGTAATCAAAATCAAGACTTACTGCTAACTTTAACTAATACCACGAAGCAAAACTAATTCTGCAAGGGCTTACAGATAATAGTAACTTTTTCATTCTTGTCCTGTATTCCTGTATTCTATTTTAGCAGTCCTTATGATCATGCTGCATTCCAATTATAATGAAACATGTTTTATGTTACAGATCGTGTGGGGTGCATGTCACTTGACCCTGGCGGGTAACGTCATAGTATATCTCACCATTCTAGGCTTTTTCACTATCTTTGATGCAGACGACTCCGACTACACAATGTGGTGAGAGATCTAGACATTGTTATAATTTAAAAGGACGCTATTAGGCAAATAACAAATACTGTACCGTAAGATCATATTGTGGTTTTGTTTATATTTAAGTCTGATATAGATACTGATAGTGTAACGGAACGCATTCAGGTTGAAGTATCTCTTATGATGATAGACGTCATTGTTAACTTTTACTGAAGTTATTATTTTAAACGAAGTTAATTAATATTTGTTATTTTATTGTCCCGTACTTGAGGAGCACAGAGCAACACAGGTCGGCGGGCCGAAGGTGATTCGCCATAGCGTCGTAGCATATTTTAAGGGGGGAAATTTTCACACATTCACATAACACACTAAGAAATCACATATAACAATTATTACAAAACATCCACAATTTTACACACACATAAACACATTCCGTGTCGTAACAGTGTAATGCTTAGATCATTTCGGCTTATACTTTGAAAGGACGGAATGTCTGCATATGGCTACTACCAACTGTGTTGCTCTCTGTTGAGTAGCATGTATGCTCACGGCAATATTTAAATGTGATTCGTTTTCCTCGTGAAGGTTCATATCTGCATTGTGTACATTCTAATTTTGAAATGGTGTGCCGCCACAAAATACCTGTTTTACACAATATTTTGTGACGGCGTTTCTTCTAAATATATGAGAGTACTTTGTCTACAAATGGTAAATTCGTTTGGCATGCTGTGCTTGCTGCACGCCACGTCTGATACAATTATTTTTACACCCAATTCTATTTATAATGCAGTAAAGTTTACTTACTGTAGTGTGCTTACAATAATATTTTTTTGAATCGACAGATTATCTCCAAAATATTTATTCAAAGATTATATTTTATAATGTTAATTTCTTCATGTTTTATGGGATGCTTTTGTTTTTAGTTTGAGTGACACATTTTGCAGTTATGAACAATCACAGAAGGTTAAGATTTAAATTTAATAGTAATATATTAATACTCTACCCAATAACATGTAATATAAGATTTCTATCATATTAATTACATATGTTATTCACGTATTAAAATTCATTTTATTTGTTATTATTTAAAAAAATATATAGGATAAACTTGTGTAAGTAATTTTAAAGAATAGTTAAAATATTTTTATATCATCTAAACGTGTTGAACCAGCATCCAAATACATACTCTTTACCTAAGCTTATGATAATTTCTGAGCTTTAAAAAGCCTTGCGTTTATAATTTATTTGCCGGCTTGCAAAAACTAAAGGTATACGAACCGGTAGATTAATTACTATTTTATAAAAAAAAAAAGCTGAACTGCTGCTGTATTAAATGTAGGCAATAATTTCGTATATTTGACGTTAATGTCTGATGTGAAGTGAATGGTAATAATCTGATGTGAACTTAATGGTTACTGGATTTGAAACATTATTAGAAATCAAAAGCTATCTTGACTAGTTTCTTGGGTATTGTGACATTGTTATTTCAAATAATTTGATAGTATTAAAACACTGTGCAACCTTTAATGACTGTTGTAGAAAGCGCATACAGCTAAGTGAAAAATCAAACTACACATGTGACAACGCGAGACTGAGGATGTTTCGATTGTTAATACGCAGCAAACTTCTACAAAGCGAGTGTCCTACAAAAGTTATTGATATAATCTCGGCTGTATGTAATTGTACAGTTTCCATTCAAATGTACTCGGCTATCTTGAAATCATGTATTACGATTACATTCCTGTAATGTAAATTGTGTAAATATAGCATTAGTATCTGGTCACAATAAATATCAGCTGCTTTATATTTTATGTTGTTTTAATTCTGCATAATCATCCACCCGTAAATGAGCTCTTTTGTTATAGGTACTGGTGATAAGTGTTGTGACAATCGCGTCATCTAGAGATGGTCGATTCATATTTTTATGCAAATATAGCTAGAAAACTCCTACAGATAAGGTTGCGTTCAAATATAAGAACATAACAGTAAATACGACCATGTATCTTCTTTTCGTTCGCAGCTCAATTTGCTACCAATTCGCCTACGCCGTAAACTACGCGCGTTTACTGTCCTATACACTTTCCTGAACAACCCATCTTCGCCAACTTATTTAAAATCGTACCTTCAACTCTTATGTAGTAATCATAACAGAAACCCTCGGTCCTCTAATAACCTTCTTCTTCCTTGTCCCACCCATACGTCTGAGTTCGTTGGCTCATCCTTTTTTGTGCAGTCCGTTCTTCTTTGGAAGCATTTATTGGCAGTATTTATTAAATCAGCTCGCAGAATCAACCAATTCATAAATGACTTCATATTCTAGTTATGGTATTTATTTGTGTATATATGTATTTAATTTTATTTTAGTAAGATTATGTATATTTATCTATGTATTATGTGTAGTTTATGGTAAGTTTATATATGTATGTGTATTTGATACTTTACAAATAAACCTTAATGCACCTACTTCCTATTTTCGCATCACCTAAACGTTGACTGGTAAAGAATGCCTTAGGCATTAAGTCCGCCAATGTACGTTAAGTGCATGATGTATAATAAATTAATAAATAACATATTCAAACTATTATAATTTACTCAAAAATTTTATTTTTGCAGATCCTACATTATTAGTAGGGACCATCGAATGATAATCGTATAAACACAAATGATGGGATAATAAATTCATACTAAAGTAGGTAACGCTGTCTGTCTGTTACACTTTCATTTCTAAGACGCTGCACCGCTTTCAATAAAATACGGCATAGTGATACTTTGATTCTTAAGAAAGGACATGGACTACTCTTTACCTCGATAACCGCAATTTATATAGAGACATAATGAACTTTTTTAGAAATTTAAGGTGCAACAATTCTTTATAACATGAAATACTCAATATTGCATCACGGCTTCGCAAAATTACAGTGTAGCGAAGTAGAACGGAGCGGAGAGGCTGCATCTCACAGTGCTGTATATGAAGCTCTTTTAGACGGGGTTGAGTTATATTACCTAATGTCATAACACAAGCGCAGGTTTATTGAAAGTTTCGCAGCTGGCGCCGCGGCGCTCTTTACACTGCTACGCCTGTGTGCACCGCACATCCTGCACTATAGGTAAAGACGCCTTTGGATACCGAATACAACTCAGGCGCCGGAAATCCGTCTTCCATAAGTACAAGCCTGAGGGTGACAGGTGAGGCTATCCGTTACTCTAGTAGTAGTTCAAATAGAAACAGGCCAAGGTAGCGAGTACTACAGAACGCGCACGCGCTTTTGGGAACATCTGGCATCCCACACGGGAGGGGGCCTGAAGTACATCGGGGTTTCAGGGATTTTCTTTCCAACTTACACACCTGGTTCTTTGGCTATTGGTTATTATTGGTATCCGACTTGGCGTGCAGTTTTTGGTCGGTTCGTGTCTATTAGCCGGTGGTATCCCCAGGGGGTTTTCGTCACCGCTGATTGGTAAGCGTAAGTAAGGTGTAAATGAGTACGTTTCGTTCATGTCACTTTATATAACTTATTTTTTGTCTCTCCTCAATATTAGATTAGATATACTTATCGGGGATGTACTCAAGATTTGCTTACTTCTAAATCATTGTCAAACATAATTCCTACAAAATCATTTCCATGTTGATTTGGTTTCGATTTGATGGCAGTCACATTGAAGTGAAATTAGACACTTCTGATGGTCAGTTAAGGGAAAGTCCCCCCCTAAACCCTGATGCAGTTGCGGTGATTTTTTTCATAATATGTGAAGTTAAAAAAGCAGTAAAAAGCTATAAAACTATGCAGTTGTAGATTTCAGATTGCATTTATCAATATCGCAATGAAAATCTTCGTTATTGTATGTGATATTTTAGTAATATGGAACGGAACGTAAATTAATCATCTTCCGCTTGTTTGACATTTCCGATACGTCAAAATTTGTAGTTTACAGAAATTGTACCGCACCCATTACAGTACAGTTTTACCTTAAAAATTCAGTAATTGGTGATAATATTAATATACAAAAAAGATAAAATGGGTGATCATTTACCTGCTTGTGTTATCGATGTAGGAACTGGCTACACTAAATTGGGTTTCGCCGGCAACAAGGAACCACAGTTTATCATTCCGTCAGCCATAGCGATAAAAGAAACTGCAAAAGTTGGTGATCAATCTACACGTCGCATGACTAAAGCCGTCGAGGATCTTGACTTCTTCATTGGTGATGAAGCGTTCGACGCCACCGGATATTCTGTAAAATATCCCGTTCGTCACGGTCTTGTCGAGGATTGGGATTTAATGGAACGGTATATTGAACAATGTATCTTTAAATACTTGAGAGCAGAACCGGAAGATCACCATTTCCTGCTTACTGAACCACCGCTAAACACTCCAGAGAATAGGGAATACTTAGCTGAGATTATGTTTGAGTCATTCAATGTACCAGGTCTCTACATAGCTGTGCAAGCCGTGCTGGCGCTGGCAGCCTCTTGGAAATCTCGAACATCTGCCGAACGTACTTTTACGGGTATTGTAGTTGACAGTGGAGATGGTGTAACGCACATAGTTCCTGTTGCTGAAGGATATGTCATTGGATCTTGCATAAAGCATATACCAATTGCTGGTAGAAATATTACCTCATTTATTCAATCTTTACTGAGAGAAAGAGAAGTTGGCATTCCACCAGAACAGAGTTTGGAAACAGCTAAAGCCATTAAAGAAAGATACAGCTACATTTGTCCCGATATAGCCAAAGAGTTTGCTAAGTATGATGCAGACCCTGCTAAATGGATGAAGAAATATACAGGAATTAATGCTATCACTAAAAACCCATTCTCGGTGGATGTTGGTTATGAGCGCTTCTTGGGACCTGAAATATTCTTTCATCCTGAGTTCTCAAATGCTGACTTCACTGTGCCACTCAATGAAATGGTAGATGAAGTCATACAATCTTGTCCTATTGATGTTCGGAGAGGGTTATATGGAAACATTGTATTGTCTGGTGGCTCAACTATGTTCCGTGATTTCGGGAGGAGACTCCAACGTGATATCAAGAGAACTGTAGATGCAAGACTGAAGCTCTCTACTACTTTATCCGAGGGCCGTATCATTCCTAAGCCTGTAGACGTCCAAGTGATTTCACACAATATGCAACGGTATGCCGTTTGGTTTGGAGGAAGTATGTTGGGTTCTACACCGGAGTTCTACCAAGTATGCCACACTAAGCAGGCATATATGGAGTACGGCCCAAGCATTTGCCGACACAACCCTGTGTTTGGTACTATGACATAGTTACAAAATAATAATTCTTTGCCAATATTCAGTCAATAGTGTGTTGACTATTTTTAAGAAATAACATCATATATTTAAGCAATTATGAAGATATAATTTTAAGATTTATTTCACTTAAATAGACTTACCAAGTATGAATAATATTTTATTACTATATTGAAAAAAATACTTTTGTGGTTAATGAGATTGGTTTTTAGGCAATATTTTATTCTAATGGTTTAAGAAATATGTTATTTTTCAGCTGGAGATTGTTTTCTATGGCATTTAATATTGCATTCCAGCATTTTACCAAATATAGTCTTGATAAAACAGTTTTCGATTTTATTTTAATTAAAACAAATTTTACAACTTTTACAGGCATTATGGTGTAGGTTTATCAAGTATATGTGCCTTACACCAGTGTGGTCACATACAGGCTCCTTGATCACAAATTTCTTATGATCTATGTGGTGAATATGGTTAGGGATATGGAGTGGTATCACCACTATTCATCTCATGGCTATTGTAAGAGGTGCCGTTAAAGCACTGCAAATAGAAGGAAAACCCAAACAAATCCTATACCAACCTGTCTGGTCAGTGTAGTAGTCATTAACTTCAGGACAGGTTTTAGTCTAGAAAGGCTATTGATTGATTTATTATATTGATAAATTTGACTGTATCACTTTTGTAATACCTCCTAGCTATTAAAATTTTTATGATGACTGTGCGCCCTGCGGTTTTATTCGTATCTTTGCCGCGCAAGGCGAAGCTAGTCGTAAATAGAAGAAGCCGAAGTTATTCCTTATATCTTCAGATTTCTGCCAGTGAAAGTACCATCAAAATCGGTCCGTTCCAGACACTAGACAATACTTTCATACGAAGACAATATTTTGTGTTTAGTTGATCATAGGAACTCTGTTAGTATTTAATAAAGTAATTTTAACTATTATTAGCATTGTTAAGTTTAAAGTTCATAGATTTAGTACCTATAGTATCACACAAACACAACAACATAAAATCTAATTCATAATTAGAAAACAAATATAATATTACTAATTTAAATAATTTATGAAATGTAAAAGAAGTATCGCGGGAAGTGTCCCTGCAGGTACTTGTAAGGAATGGTTTCGGCGCTGCATTCCACTTACTAAGTATAGACCAGGCCTTGTGTGAAGCTGATTACTAATCTCACGTAACTTTTGAAAATCAGTGTGTTTAGTATATTATTTTTTCAACCTATCTCTCTAATGAGGTATTTATCCTAGACAATGGAAATTATCGAGTGTAACGCCTCGGCGACGCGTATACGGCTATGCTTATAACCAATTATTAATAGTATTCCACCTCGATTGTTCGGGTAGTAGGCACTGGAATGGGTAACAGTTGGTTATTTTTTTCACAAACAAGCACTTAAGTTTTTATTTACTCTCACTCGTAGGGTCATATCTGGAATAACTATAATCTTTACATACATAGTATAAGAATTAAATGTAGTCGCTTCCGCTGTCTGTTCGCTTAGATCTTTTCAAGTACTCAATGGATCTTAACGCGGTTTTTAGCAATAGATAAAAGTGATTTAAAATAATGTTTTGTGTTATAGATGCATATCACAGTACAGGAATTCCGATAAATTCAAAGACTTTCGTGCGAAACCGGCCGGGATAACTAGTTTAATATAAAAGGTGGACTGCTTAAACCTACCAATAGTTTTTGGATTTAAGTTAGTGCAAAAAATGTATTTTGGAAAAAACTGAAAGTAATAATAATAACTTCACACACGGTCTGAAACCAAACTACTACTCGTGCGCGATAACTTGAGACCCGCGTGGAATTCGTCACCCCTCCCCTCATACCCGCGCACCTACCCTATGACGCCCGCAGTGTACAGGTGGCACCGCATTTTTTTGTCTAGTAGTCTCGTACTGGCTTACGTCACGTATCGACGCGCTCCCGAATTCGTTAATTGTTGTTAGTTTTGTTGTAATAATCCGTGTTAAGTTTAGTTGTTATTGTTCCTGTTAAGTTTTTTTGCTGTTAAAGTTCCTGTTACATTTTTTTGACTTTTTTGTTGTTATAGTTATTCTCTTATTATTATAATGAGGGGTAAAGCTCTGCGTAGTGGAGAAAGAAATCTCGTGCTGAAGGTATTCGAGTTTTTCGAAAACGAAAAGCGAAACAAGCAGCTTTGTTTACCTGTTGATCAGGTAATCAAAAGAACCTGCATGGCAACGGGAGTTTCCAAGGCGACGTTGATGAGAATAAAAACTGAAGCTA